>KN819329.1:1110688-1144504 GCA_000827475.1 Paxillus involutus ATCC 200175
ACGATGGGTTGGACAGTAAGGGTGGCAGCTGGAAAGCTGAGGGGACTGGTGGTGGCTTTGAGAGGTGTTGTTAGGACATCAGATCTGCGGGTGAAGGATGTTTGCGGCCGTAGGGGATGTGAGTTCCCTACACCGCTGATAGGAAAATGCCAAATGGCCTATGGGCGGCTTCCTGAACACCATGGCTCGAAAAAATATCTACCAAGTCCCATTTTACCTATAATTGTGAATGCCGAAGTTGCGAACAAACTATATACATAGCTACAGTGAGTAGAAATGGCCCATGGACCCATGGGTGGAATGCCGAGACAACCAACAAGCCCATGGGCCAATGGGCGGAATACCATATGTATCTATGGTGCTCCCCCGATGGGCCCATTGGCCAGAAAGCCCTCCCAGATCCACCAATTTACCTAATTTTCACCCAATGCCCCAATCAGTTGATCACCAAAGGCAAAATGGGCCCATGGGTAATATGCTGAGTACCCAATATCGGCCCATGGGTCAATTGCCAAAAAATCAATATGGGCCGACATTGGTTGACCGGTCGACATCCCTATGATATTGGAATTGGTCGCCTGGTCGCCTTCCCAAATTTAATGTCTCTTCTTGTCAACGACTGAGGTGCTAATGAGTAGGGTGAAGATATATATACTATGGGCGGAGGTATACTTCTATTATGTTATCTGTAATGTTATGGGAATGAACCTGAAAGAAGCATTTGAAACGTAATGATAAATGTTGTAAGTGGAAGTTAAAAGGTTAAGCGTGTATAAAGATTATGAAGTCACAGTACTTCCGAGTGTTCCAAATGTTCCGGTGTTTCCAAGTCTGGAAGGGTGTGGGAATATTTCGGAACCAGAACCGGAATGGTGGTTCCGGTGCTGGAACATCGGAACCATCAGAATTGTATGACTTACTAGGGTTGAATACTGACACGCAGCCGCCATGTTCCTGTCCCATCCCAGTGACATGTCGCAGATAATCAGATTGGTGACTCTCCGACCAGAAAGTAGAGTCAGAGATGAGGGTCTCAAATTGATTTGGTGATCTGCTGCCTTTTTTTGGTAACCTGTCGTCTTTTTTGATATGATCCATCTTCTTTTTTGATGATCTGTTGTCTTTTTTGGTGATCCACCATCTTTTTTGCTGTCATCCTTTCTGTGCCGGTCCGTTGTCATTTGCATGTCTCTAGATCACTTGCCGCTTCCAATAGAATCACCTGTGTCTTGCATCACTGCAAGAATGAGTGACACACTACTTATCTGTAGCCTTGGGTGCTTCAATTACTTAATGAAATGATAGTTGTATTGAAAGTTTTCCATGACAAATCAACAACATTAATATGGGACTTAGTGAAAATTTTCAATGGTGGTGCATGTGACATATTCAGTGTGCATGCAGATTGGAGAGTCATCCATGTCAAAAATACTAAGAGGCTCGCCCCGCAGTGAGAAGTGGCAAGAAGCCGTGACCCATATTTGGGGTGGAAGCAAGGGGAAGGAGGGCAGTTCAACAATATTTGGAATACCCCGTACCAAATATAAAGGCCAGGCACTGATCTGAGAAGCAGCAGGAAGCACAGGAAGCACAGGAAGCTGAAAGGTTCAGGGGCAGGCAAAGCAAGGGCAGCCCGGCCATACTGAGAATATCTAGAGACTCGTGCCAAATATAAAGGCCAGCCACATCTGAGAAGCGGCAAGAAGTACAAGAAGTGCAAGAAGTGCAAGAAGTGCAAAGATTCATCAGGAAGCCATCAAGAAGTGCCCCTGCCCAACCATTCATCCAGATTATGCATAATTTGCACCATTGTGCATAATTTCCTCACAGTAGAAGAGCCTCAGGGATTGTGTGAAACTACCCATCTACAATAGCCACAGAATTATGCATAATTCTGACAGGGTGGCCTGGTACTCTTTACAAATAGTTCAGTCAATAAATTCTATCAGGTTGGATTTACGGGTGCCATTAAGAAAATGCATATGCTGCCTAATGATGTGAAACTTGCTACAGATCATGGCACACTATAAAGGTAATGGCACTTGCAATTTTGATCAGGCTCTATTATAAAATCGATGTATGGCTATGAAAACAAAAACCAAAGGACTCTGTGCGGCTCGATTTTCGTGTTCGTGTTAGGTTTAGTTGTGATAGAGCAAATGAGCTCGATCTGAGGTGTAAGTGTTGCACAAAACAGACGTCAAGACTCGTTACGTGATGTTGGTGGAGTGTGGATGAGCCAGACGTTTCAAATGAAGTGGGTCTTCTGACGTCATGCCTCCTGAGTTTCATTGTATAAGGCATCCCTACGGTCCCTACCCCGTCTTTTCTCTCCTTCATCAACACCACTCACAGAAACATGGTATTCTACGCACCTTTATATGTTGTCCTCCTTCTCAGCGTGGTCCTTGCCAAGCAAAAGGACTGCTCTTACACCGACGACTCTGCTGCTCATTACACTTCCGTCGCCTCTGTTTCTGCCTCCTCGGCCCATGCAGATGTCACCGATTGTGCTTATTCTGCTTCACAAAGCGTCAGCAGTGCAGCAGCTCAGGCAGCCCGCGAGGTCTCTCGCGCAATCGATGATAGCAAGGACTACGTCTACTCCACATGGGATGACAACCGTCTGAGGAGCTGGCTCGAAGAACATGGCGTTGTTGAGGCTAAAAAAGCGAGCACGCGAGAAGAGTTAACAAAGCTCGCTAACGACTTTTATCGTAAGGCGGCCGATCCTCTCTGGGAGAGTTGGAGTGATTCGTACATTGTGAGCACACGTCTAATTGCGGGATCCTTTCACTGACAAGTCCGCAGCGCGAATGGTTGATTGCGCATAACCTCCTGAAACCGTCTGACGTCGCTTCTCGGTCAAGCCTTCGCGGTGAAATGCAGAAATACTATTATAATATCTCTGACAAGGTCTGGAATACGTGGTCTGATCCTGAGTTGCGAAGTTGGCTGGTTGAGCACGGGTTCCTCAAAAGTGATGCTCCAAAGAAACGCGATGAATTAGTGAAGATGGTCGAGTGAGTTCCCCTGATATAGCTAAAAGCGTTCTGCATTAATTCTTGATGGTGCGACAGGGACCATTACTTCTCGGTATCTGACAGTGTATGGGGAGCTTGGAGTGACTCCGACATCCACCAGTGGCTCTCGGAGAATGGTTATCTCGATGAAAGGAGCGAAGCAAAGAAGAGACGTGACGAGTTCGTCGAATTGATGAACAAAAAGTGCGTATTTCGATGAGCCCATCCACCGACCGTCACACTCAATCTGATCCATATAGGTACACCGATCTTTCGGCCAAAAGTGCCTCGTATCTCGTGTGGCCTGATGCCCGCTTACGCGCATACTTGCGCGAGCAGGGTGTTAGCGAGAGTGCACTGCCGACCAGTAGACCTGGATTGCTGCGTAAGTCCGACGTGTGTGCCTGGCTTCACCGCTCAACTGAGATCAACGGCAGAGGAGACTCGTATTCGCTGGGTTCAAGCCTCAAACCGAGCTGAGACGATCTTTTCGAAGCTGAAGGAGATTGTCAACAATTCAGTAGAAGTAGCGGAGGAGAAGCTCGCCCGTGTCCTTGAAGTATGTTGAACAAACTCCTTCGTTAGCGCCTTTCTGATTAACTGGACAACAGGTCTTGAGTGGCCATTCGCATGACACAGCGCGCTACGCTTCCGAGAAGGTTGATAGTGCACGCGAGTATGCGGACGTGAAGACAGGCATCGCGTGGAATTGGGGCTTGCACAAGGCCGACCAAGCTAGGGAAAATGCGGCTGAGGCAGGGGAGTATGTAAAGCAGAAGGGTGTTAAAGAGCCGGTTAAGAGCGCCGGTGAAAGCGTCAAATGGGCTGGAGAAAAGGTGAAGAGTGCAGGCGATGAGCTTTAAGTGTCAAGTGTTAAAGTACGATGTCACCGTGGACTTGGACAAGCAAGCTTTGTCATTGCATAATTTGTATCCATAAGTACTGGTAACTTTACGCCAACCCCGAGTGCCATTTTTACCCATGTAAATTTGCGAACTCGAAAGGTAAATTAAGAGGCCGTCTTGAAGCCTCGGACGGCTTTGGACAATGTTTTTTCAGGTAACATGTTCATTTTCAATGCAGGAAGCACCTGGGAGCGAGACTTGGCAGCGTCGTCAAGAACAGCGCGGAAAAAAGGTCTATATCTGACCGACCACGAGCATCAACCTTTTGCACTCAGCATGCACTGCCTCCCCTCGTAACTTTCGCATCTTATCAAGCCAGCGGGCGCCATGATCAACCGTCCGCCCTTCCGTCTCGTCATTCACAGCGCTAGGTTCATCGTCCGATTCGGAATCCGACTTGGCTGGAGGGTTGAATGGTCGTGGATGTGGCCAGGAGCAAGCGGGTCTTCGCCTAATTCTGAATCAGACACTTTCACCTTGAAGTTTAAGATGGTTGCCTCCATGTCTCGCCAATGTACGACCGGTTGTAGGGAGTACTTTGTTTCTGTAGTGCCCGTGGGCCGTGAGCCAATATAGCGACTGAATTTCAACTTAACCGTACCTCGGGTTTGTAACGATGTCACTGACGAATATTGATGTGATCTTGGAGCGTCCCGACACCTTGAGCACTACGGCATGGTGAGTTGAGCTACGTGATGGTCGACATTATGCGTTTGTCAGCCATAGAGAGTCCCCATCTCTATGGCTGTAAAACGCATATAGTTTGACGAAGAAAATTGACGAACGGACTGACCCCAAGTACTTCAGTGACTTCACCGTCTTTGTCTTGCTGCACAGCCGTCCACCAGTCTGCAGTACTTTCCATCTTGGGCCGAAGCCTCCGGTTGAAAGGCTCTGCGCCTTTGGTATAAGTTTTCAACTGATCTTTGACGGTGTTGAGGGCGTCCATGGGGTAGCACTTGGCAAGCATTGGGTTCTGAAGTGACATCTACTTCTTCAAGTCAGTTCCGATTCTGGTACGCCATATTCATGCTCGAGCATCTTTTACAGGCTGAGTCCAAAACGTTCGATGAGGTGGTTTCGTGGTTTCGTGGTGGCTGTACGTAGGCGTTTCGCCCTCTTTCTGACTGATTGACACACTTGGTACGGCGAGTGGGTTCTGGTCTTTATGATAGATCGGAGCGACGCGATACGCTGGCGATTCACGCCCATGGTCGAAATGAGTGATTTTAAAGGCAGGTTTTGAAGAACGTACCCACATAAATAGGTCGCGAAGAGGTCGTCTTTAATTCACCGTAATTTCAACACCCCGATTCGAGCCCCAGCTGTAAATCACAGGGGTTACATAATCCACCGGTCACGGTGTAAATTTACCCACCCCTTCTTTATCGTGGACTAAGATTCCTCACCGCTAAGTGTGTTTATCTGTAGGCTACACGGCCGGGTGATGAAGATCACGGAACGACGGGGCAAACGGAGATTCCGTTGGGTAGTACCACCGATTCTACCCGAGAATGGGTAAACCCGAGTCACGTGCCAAAGGAGATAAAGCCCATCAGATCAGATCTTCCCAGCATCCAAGTCCTACCTCCCTCGTAATCCTTCTTCATCCTTTCGCGTCTTATCGACTCGACTCAGTACATCATGGTGAAAGCTGTTGTTCTCGGTGCTGCAGGTAACTTTCTGATTAGTGCCCTTGGTGGACTCTGACCGGAGGTGATGCAGGTGGTATTGGCCAGCCCTTGTCCCTCCTGCTCAAGGCGAACCCTGCTGTGACCGAGGTACGCTATCCGATGGAGGCCCATCTGACGCGTGTTGACCTTGATGTATGACTTGCAGCTCGCCCTCTATGATATCGTCAATGCCCCTGGGGTTGCTGTCGATTTGTCTCACATCGCCACCCCCGCAAAAGTCGAGGGGTACCTTCCCGCAGACGAAGGCCTGAAGAAGGCCCTCACTGGCGCAAACATTGTCGTCATCCCTGCTGGTATCCCCAGAAAACCAGGCGTGAGCTGATCCTTTTGTTCTGACTGGTAGGAACACTAATAGCTCTTCGCCTCCTTCTCCAGATGACTCGGTACGTAATTCGGGCGAACGTTGGTGTCGAGACGACTCACATTGGTAATATCTTGCGTAATTTGCAGTGACGACCTCTTCAAGGTATTATTAACTGCCCTGTCGCTCACTCATCTGCTAACACCGACGTCTTAGATCAATGCTGGAATTGTACGCGACCTTGCTACGGGCGTGGCAACGACTGCCCCCAAAGCATTCGTGCTAGTTATCTCCAACCCCGTAAACTCCACAGTCCCAATCGTCGCTGAAGTTTTCAAAAAGCATGGCGTCTTTGATCCCAAGAGGTACTGGCACTAAACCATAACAGTCCTTTACCGCATCACTGACATAAATATTGAGGATTTTCGGCGTTACGACGCTTGATGTCGTCCGCGCTTCGACCTTCGTATCAGAGATCTTGGGAGACCTCTCTTTGGCTCCATCCGTGACCGTGCCCGTTGTAGGCGGCCACAGCGGTGTCACTGTCGGTGTCAAATCCATTAGCGTTTTTCCTTGGTGCTCACGATCGCGGTGACCTACAGATCGTCCCTCTCCTTTCGCAATCCTCGCACCCTCTGCCACCCAGCCTTGAGCAGTCCGCTGTTGAGAAGTTGATCAACCGCATCCAATTTGGCGGTGACGAAGTCGTGAAGGCCAAAGATGGTGCCGGATCAGCCACCCTTTCTATGGCTTACGCCGGTGCCGAGTTCGCTGGCAAGGTCATCCGGGCTCTCAAGGGCGAGAAGGGCCTCGTTGTACCCACCTACGTCAACCTCTCTGCTGACGAAGTTGGCGGAAAGGCTCTTCAAAAGGAGCTCGGAAAGGACCTGGAATACTTCTCTGCGCCTGTCGAACTTGGGGTATGGTCCCCTTAACCCATGGTATGGCTGATACTATGAGCTGACACATCTACCACTCTGGTGGTCTTGCAGCCCAACGGCGTGCAGAAGATCAACATCTTGGGCAAGATTACTCCTGCCGAGACCACCCTCATCCAGGCTGCCTTGCCAGAGCTCGCCACCAACATAGAGAAGGTACGTTGCATCAACCAAGTCCCATTATCGAGTCTCAAGCCAGCGCGGCCAGGGTATTTCGTTTGTGGAAGCACCCAAGCTTTAAGTTGTCACATGCACTAGTATTTAATTGTACTGCTATTGACGAAGATGTACGTTGTCCCGAAGAAAGTTAGATCACACAAATAAAAAGTTGTATGTCTATAGATTTAAAGAAGAACGGCCTTCATTCCCGTCACAACTGTCATCTCTAACTTATCTGAGAGCGCTGAACTTGGCAAACCATGGGACTCGGCCATGAAATAAATACAGAGAGAATATGAAAGTGCATTTGGCCATCTACGCTACGATAACTCGGCGCTCACGTACGAGTACCTCGATGGCTTCGCAATGTGTGGCAAGGAATGAATGAAGGCTGTATTCAGGTAGGAAGGAGAAATTTAAACAGGACAGACGTGGAGTCTGCATCTGGAGATTTGAACGAGATACATACAGTGAAATCACCTAGTACTTGGAGCGAGCTGGAGGTGTAACACGAGGAAAAAGTAAGTCGACGACACAGATAGTGCTGCGGGACTCGGGGGATCTCGTAAGTACTCCGTTAAGTCCACCGGTGCCTGTGATGAGAAAAGTACCGTGACTGGATGTGAATTTGTGGATGCACTGTCACCCCCTCACCGTTCTCTGATCATCCTTTTCTGTGTCCATCAACGTCGAAACAATAAGCAGAAGTTACGGTCCACGGATCAGCAGAACAAGGAACTAACACTAAATATACCTGTAACTCTTTCCCCCACATCATAGAATGGCCAGTACTCGGCTACCGGTCCTTCCACTGCCCCACCCGCTTATCCTCCTCCCGACCGCAAGGCTCACGATTCCAATCAGCCGCACTCTTGCAGACAGTTTACTCGCGATTCTTGACGACTCAGAGGCTGGACAGCCTGTCCTTGCTGCTATACCAGTTCCGGTTCCTACTGAGCCCAACACCAACGACGTTGCCAATATCAATGTTCTACTAGAGGCACCTACCACTGCTAATACACCGCCTACGCATGGTGTTGCTGCCCGCGTTGTGCGGCTCGTTCGTCCGCGCACCCTGGCTTCACCCGGATCCCCGCGCCAGCCATACTTGCTCTCTCTCCATGGTCTAACACGTATACGGCTGGTCCAAGCCCTGGACTTGGACCCAGCAACTTTCGATTCTCTCCCGCAGCATGCAGTGACCTACCCTGCAACTGACACGACACCCTCCAGAGAGACTATAGACGCATTTAAAGATGCCGCCCTCAGGTTGTTGGACCGCCTTGCCAAAGACTCTGTCCAGACGCAGAGGAAAGATGACTGGCTCAAGGTCGCTTCTATGGTTGAAGACCTCTCGGACCAACGCGCGGCGTGGATGTCCGATGTCCTTGTTGCAGCTGTCACCGGACAGTATGCCGACAAGCTCGGTGAGTACATTGTCTTTCTCTTCTCAGAAAGAGAAGGGGAAAATGCCGTCATAACGTCCGCTAACGCTCCCCCCCCCCCTTTCTTCGGTCCTTCATGCACGAAAAAGAATTTCTGGCGGCTACCGATGTCGAAGACCGTCTTCGGCTTGCAACCGAGCTTTTCATCAAGCAATTGTCTATATCCGAAGTCTCGAAGAAGATTGCAAGCGCTGTTGACGAGTCGCTTTCTCGTCAACAGAAGGAATATTTCTTGCGTCAGCAACTTGCAGCTATCCAGCGCGAGCTTCATAGCTTGCACAACACTAGCGCGGGACAACCCGGTAGTCCGGGCGGGGCTGGCTTCGGCACTGGAAGCTCGACCAGCGAATTAGATGACGATGAGCAGGCAGACGCAGACGATCTTGCAGACTTGAGGAAGAAGATTGAGGCTTTCGATGCAGGCAGCGAGGAGCGCAAGGTCGGGGTCAGAGAGTGGAGGAGATTGAAGCGCATCCCTCAAGGGAGTGTCGAGAATGGTGTCATTAGAACATATGTGAGAGGCTGTCTGTACTGAGAAATGTGCAGGTGCTAACGAGGTACAGCTCGAATGGTTGACTAGCATTCCGTGGCCTTCTATATCGACGTCGCAGACAATTGCTCACGATGCGTTCAAGGACCCAGGATTCCTGGGTAGAGCTCGGTGGGTTGCCACTTCATGAAGCTTTGTGCTCCTAATGATCTTGTTACTGCTGCTAACGAAATGAACCTTAAGTGCTCAGCTCGATGCCGATCACTACGGTCTCGACCAAATCAAACGCCGCCTCATAGAATACCTCGCAGTTGTTAGATTATGCGCGATGGCTGATGAAGCTTCCTCACATTTCCCTCCCAATTCAACCTCTGCAGAACCTCAGCAGGACTTGATCAAGGCTTCTCCAGAATGGTTCAATTCCGACCGCGCAGTGGTTCCTCTTTCCACTGAGAGCGCCGTCTTGCGACCTAGTCCAACCCCAGTAGAACCACCTAAGGCATCGTCGCCAAAGAGGAAGGCGGGGGTCAAAGGTCCAATATTGCTGTAAGTGCGCAGTCCATTCGATATCCATCTGTGATCTGATCCACCCAATTCATATCCCAGGTTTGTTGGCCCCCCCGGAACAGGTAAGACATCCCTAGGCCAATCTATCGCAAAGGCTCTGGATCGACCTTTCCAACGGATATCCCTCGGTGGCGTGCGTGACGAGGCTGAGATAAGGCATGATCTCTTATTAGAGGGTCTCGACCAGGAGCTCATGTAGGGCTCTTTACAGAGGACACCGCAGAACATACGTTGCATCTGGTCCGGGCATGATTGTACAAGCGTTACGGAAGGCAGGGAGGAGGGATCCTGTCATACTACTGTGCGTTTTCTCTGTTTTTCGTCTAGATATGTTGACTTATCTTGTTTGCACAGAGACGAGATCGACAAGGTCGGGCATAGTAACTTCCATGGCGACCCATCAGCTGCCCTGTTGGAAGTATTGGACCCAGAACAAAACCACTCGTTCAATGTAAGCATATATGCGTGGTATCCTTGTGATAATTCTTTGTGCCGAGTCGGTCACTAATCCCAACCCTACAGGACCACTATATCAACGTCCCTGTAGACCTCAGCCAGGTGCTCTTCATCTGCACCTCAAATACGCTTGAGACGATCTCTGCTCCGCTCCTGGATCGATGTGAGGTCGTCGAACTATCAGGGTACACTTACGACGAGAAGATGCACATCGCACGTCGGTTCCTCTTACCGAAGCAAATCCAGGCAAATGGGTTGTCTGAATCCCAGCTTACCCTCAGAGACGATGCGCTCCTCCACATCGCGACAATCTATACACGCGAGGCAGGAGTCCGAAGTCTCGAACGTGCGATTGGAGCGGTTGTAAGGTTCAAAGCTGTGGAGTGGGCAGAGCATCTCGATGCTGTTGCGAACGACAGAAAGGATCACAAGGAGTGGCACGGTGTAGTCGAAGAGCATGAACTGGAGAAGATCCTTGGTGTCCCTCGGTGGGACAGCGAAGAACGCGAACGCGAAGAGAAGCGCGGAGTTGTGTACGGACTCGTCGTCACGGGTATGGGTGAAGGCGGGATCCTGCCTGTCGAAAGCACGGCTGTGCCTGGTGCTGGGAGGCTGAAGTTGACGGGTAGTTTGGGTGATGTAATCAAGGAAAGCGGGGAGATCGCGCTTAGTTGGGTTAAGACCCATGCATTTGACCTTGGGATCACGGCTGGGCGGGGTATTGACCCTCTCAAGGTTCCAGATTTGATCGACATACACCTTCATCTTCCCGCGGGAGCTCAAAAGAAGGATGGTCCCAGTGCAGGCATTGCAATGGTCAAGTGCCTCGTTTTTTGTTCTGCAGTAACGTTTCTCATCCTCCATGGATAGACTTGTGCCTTCGTGTCACTACTCAGCGGTGCAACAGTTCCCAAGGACATTGCAATGACAGGAGAGGTGAGTAGCGAGCTATCAGAGATGATACGACACCTAACCTTCCCACAGATAACTCTACGCGGACGTGTGACCCCAGTTGGTGGAATTCGGATGAAAGTTCTTGGTGCCCACCGTGCACAGATTCGTAAAGTCATTCTCCCATGGGCGAACCGAAAGGATGTCGAGCACGACGTCGCCCCCGAGATACGGCGCGAGATGCAATTCTACTTCGTCCGAACCATTAATGAGGCCCTCGAGGCTGCCTTCGGACAGGGAACACTTGGCTGGAGAAGAGAAGCCGTCTTGCTCGAGAGCAGACTGTAATTCTAGTGTATGATATATATGACCTCTCATTGCTTTCGTTGTACTTTCTGGATGCATCAATATGAAGTGTAGAATATCTATCAATGCCATGTACATATTAGTTTGTCGAACGATTGGAGATTGACGGGTACGGTTCGCCCCAAGAAATTCTGTGGTCATCCGCGCCTGGACTGCTTGCGATGATATAATTTATGTGTGGCCCGAACATTGGAATAGGGAAACGGTTTGGTAGGGGATACAGGGTTCGATCGAGGGAAGACAAGTGTGCTGGCAACATATCGTGAGCACCCTCCAGTAGTTGTGTAACAAGTATTTTGGTGTTCAAGTAAAATGAGAAAATTGAAAATGCCAAACCACACGGTAACCGTCTTCTATTACATGCAGATGCAAAATGGGAATGATATGCTGTGCCTCCTTCAGATGGCGATTTGACGGGACGGAAAAAAAGAAACTAGAAATTGCGAAGAAAGGCGTGCCAAAACCGATTAGTTCGCTGGCACTGGTGAGATATATGAAAGAACTGAGTGGAAAGCATCGAGCGAGCCCGCAAAGGAAAGACGGAGATTTGTATTTCTATGCTGTTGCACGTTTAACCATCTAATTGGAGATGCGGTTAAAGATCATGTGCATCCATGAATAAAAAATGAAGTCACCTCGCGAGCCCAACGCATGGTCTTTTTTGTTTCCTGAGACATACCGCGTTTGCTCCGTAGCTCGGATGCGATCCACTCGGAGAGCAAAAGTTGTCTGAGCTGACCGTTCGGGAAACAGTCTGCGAGATCACCCAAGAGACCGAAACATAGCTTGACGGTGGATTCGATGCGCTCATCATCGGCTAGACACCGCTGAATAAGCTCCAGGATGTTAGACGAGTGATGAAGTAAAAGGTGAACTAAAGACAAGAATTAGCTGAGGTGAACTGCGACAAATGATAACAAACCTTTGTCCGTGTTCTTGAAGCCGGTGACGACGCCAGTGTAAGCTTCCAGAATTCCCTCACGAAGTTGAGAAACATAGTCAACCAGATCGAAGTCGAGCTATTCAGCCCAACATGAGTGAACATAACCCATGACATCAAGCGACGCGCCTTACAGGATTGGGCTGAAGGGCACCTGCCTGTCTCAACACGCCCATCGTTGTATCGAGGTATGGTTCAAACGCAACACCAATCGCAAGGGCGATATCACCAAAGCAAGAGAGTATTGAAATCTTGACATTGCGGTTCAAAACCTCGCTCTGGAGGTTCTCCAACAGGACATTCATGAATGCCCCGGCATACTGTGCACTCTGGTCACCAAGCGCACGAGAGATGTCGCCGATGATGCCGACAGCGACCATGCATAACTGGGTATCTTCGTGTGCCTTGAGAGCGGGGTACAGGAAAGGAAGGAAAGCCTGGATATATGGCGAGAAGGCTGCTTCGAGAGCTGCGGCGAGAGGATAACATTTTAGTCAACCGTTCACTCGAAAGACGGAGAATACTTACCGGAAGCTAGTGACCCGACGACCAGGAATGCGTCTTCGAGAACGGTCGAGGTCTTGCCAGCCGCCTGTATGAGTTGAAGGACGAGTGTCATGATACGATCAGCCATGGGTTGAATGCCGTTATTCAGTCGACGGACGACACTCTGCAAACAAGCACTGAGGTCATGAATATATAGATTCAGCAGAGCATAACCCACAATCACAACGCTGCAGAGGTTGCTTTGCAGTTCATTCCAGTTGTTGCGGTCATCAACACCAACAATTTGGTTCTATAATATCCATGAAGACCAGAGTAGAAGGAGAAGGGAATAGCACGGACTTGCATGCCAAGTAACTGTTCCATGCGAATCAAAATGGTGATAAGAGTGTTCTGAACGACAGGGATGACATCGTTGGTTGCATGGGTGACATAGGACGTGATAGCCTCGTAGGCGGATGTTCTGAAGTTGGCTTCATTACTCGTCCTATACAACGGCATGAGGGGCGGATGGAGACATAAGTAGTCCAAGAGTACTCACGTCTCTGTCACCCGAAGGAGGGCATTAACGACACCCTCATAATATGGTGACAGGTGGCCCGTCTGTGACGACTCGCTCTCCTCCTCGAGATACCCGAGCTGGTCAGCGAGGTTCATCAGAGCCCAACAGCAGTTCGTCACGATTCGCGGGTTATCCTGCAAGCCAGTCACGAGTGCCGATACCAAAGGATGCAGGTGTACATCGGGTTTTATCGTGATGATCAACAAATCACAGATACGTCCAAGCGTCCAAGCGGTCGTGTCCTTGACATGTAGGTTGGAGTCGTTCATCATTCCAATCAAAAGGGGGAGAGCTTGGTTGACAAGGGGCATCAACACCGTTGGGTCGGGACCATCGAGGATCGAGCCAAATGTCATAACAGCGGCCTCTCGTTGATGCCAGTCTTGCGACTTAATGTGAGCCTCGATAAAGGGGATGACGGCTGGGACGATGGGATCTGCAACTGCCTGTGCCATGAAGCTCAAACATGTGCCTGCAGACATAGAAATGTTCCACTCGTCCTCGTCGGCATCCTCCTCTTGACGCGTGAGAAGTGCCAAAAGCACGGGAATGACTTCAGGCAAAGCAACCTTTGCGAAGTATTTGGACTCGACTTCTGGTGGTTCACCGTAGTCAGCGGCCTGCGAGATTCGTTAAGGAGAATAATTTGGAAAGGGTGGAGCAGTTACCTCCCGCGCTTCGTGAGCGAGCTCGATTTCCTCTTCGCAAACAGTTGTCCAAAACTCGACAGCCTGCAAAGATACGCGTTCATCGTTATGTTTCATGCCCATGACCGTGAGCTGGAAGTAGAGTCAGTATCCAGGAAGGTTGAGTGTCTTATGCCACGTACCCCGAACAGTGCTTGTTCCATGTAGAAGGCCATCTTGTCATAATACAGAGCCATGATCTTTACCAAACACTCAAAGGCGCCCACTTGGACAGCCACCGATGGGTTCTGTGTAGCTTCGCACACGACTTGCATGATGTAGTTACGCTCACCCTATTGAGTATTAGGCGATGCAAACCCACGATCTGTAAAACATGTGGCGCACCTCGCGGTCAAAGTTCTCGCGGACGAACTCGAGCGAGTTGTACAAAGCATGGACAGCAGCTAATTGAACATCTGTCGAGGGTTCATCCTTACGAGCCCCATGTATCACAGCAGTCAGAATCTCGTTCGATCGCAAGCTCAAAATCTCAGGTTTCTGGTGGGATAGTGAGCCTATAATAGCACTATCAGTTGGAAGACGCACAATTGACTCGCAGATGTAACCGATGGTCTGCAGTGTAGCGATCTTGAGATTTGGGTCAGTAGAGTTGTTCACAAAGCCCAGGAGCAACTCGATAAGGTCTGGCCATTGATCATGTGGGAGTTCTACGGCTGCGATCGCGGCAACAACCTGAGCAGCAAATGCGCCTGCTTTGGTGAGCGGGGAAGCAAGAGTGACAAGCGATTCTTGCTTGATCTTGTCCTTGGTAGCACTGTCCAGAGCCAGCCATCGGTTAGCGTACTCGCTTTGTCTAGCAGTTTCCTGGATGACGATGTAAAGGTGCTTTCTGTCGAAAAACGACGCATTTACGTACTCGGGCAGACAAGGTATTTTTCAATGCCAGACCTGCAGCATTGCGGATGTGCAATTGCGAATTCTCGTTGGCAAGCTCTGAGGAAAGCATCATCATGTACGCTGGCTGCACGGATGGTCAATGCAATTCAGTGGCATACTGGACACGAGACGCACATAGTTCTCTCTCGAGGCATTCTCAAGCTGCTGGGTAGCATTTTGACGCGTATTCGCGTCTGTAAGATGAAGACAGGGTGTCAATATGGAAGGGTTCTTGTTGATCTAGGATTGTAAAGGAGTGGCGTACCGGGAGATAGGGTATTGGCTAGGAGTTCGCTGGCGTTCATGATTAAAGACTTGACGGAGCGTGGAGGTCGTAGTCGATAGGGAAAACGAAACGACGGTAAATCTTGTGTACGTGGTTGCAAGTAGGAGTATGTATGTATGATTTTTCTGGTTTTTTTTTTGCTGGTTCCTTGGTGATCTGAGGCTTTCTCGTTGGGCTGAGGGATGGCAGAAGAAAGTGCGGCAAGCGGCAAGCGGCTTTTGAAAATTCAATTATCTAGACTCTTTTCGCTAAGTCACTTGGCCCTTGCACACTGCAACAACGACCTTCGCTAAGTCCACCACAATCCACATTACCACCCCCATCACAACCCCATCACCACAAACTTAGGTAAATCGTAGTATGGTCTTTCTAATTCACATCTAACAGGCAAAATAAACTCCTCGCAGCTTGATCTGTGATCCAAGTTCTTCGTTTCATGGCAGATCGGGTTCGTACTGATTATCATATCTCATCACATGGCTCACCTTGCACACAGGGTCGTGGTGCTGGAAGAGGAGGCCGGGGCAATCCTGTCAGAGGTGGCAGACCACCTCTGCCCAACACCGAAGCAAAGTGAGCCTTCAACAATCAGCCATCCTAGGACAGACGCTTATGTTGACAGACTCAAGTAAGAGTAAGCGTGAAGCTATCTTGGATCTTTCAAAGTATGTAAACGAGAGGATACGAGTCAAGTTCACCGGTGGTCGTGAGGGTACGTTCCCTAGTATCCCTGTCACAACCCATGCTCAACCTATCTTGGCAGTCACCGGAATTTTGAAAGGATATGATCAGTTACTCAACCTTGTGCTCGACGAGGTCGAAGAAGAACTCCAAGGTATCTGCTTCGTTCTGGCATTCCCTACGCAAGGCTGACGACCCGACTAGAACCTGAGCCTGATAAACGTACGCTAGGCTTGGTCGTCCTTCGTGGACCTACGATCACGCTCCTAAGCCCCGTCGATGGCTCTGAAGAGATCGCGAATCCCTTCATCTCCCAGGAGTGATGTCACCACATTTGTTTCATCTCCCAATATTCTACACAGAAAGCCACACTTATGACGCACTTGCATAAGATGTCCACCAAGGACAACAGATGTCTACCTTTTATGTGTGTAAGATCCTGTGACTTCTCTGTAATAAGTGGTTACATGAAGAAATTCCGAGAGCAAAATGTCCTTGAGTTACGATGTGCAATAGTGTTGCAGGGGGGATAGGGTGTTGGAAACGGCTTAGAATCGAGAGCGAAAACGAGTTGAAAACGCGTATGATCAGGGGCTTAGCATCCTGCAGGTTTCGAGCGCGCTGTAGCCTCCAGCCTTAAAATGTAGATATATATTACACTCGTTGTATCTTGTTGAGCGCACTAGCTCTAGTTTCTGCTCAAGCCCATCTCTTCGTTCCCCAAGCGGATTCATCTGAAGTGACCTCCACTTCCAGTCATCGCAGTGGCGTTACACTCGGCGGTGACCCGGTCAAATCCACCGACTCAAGATCAGGCGGTACCGTATGATAATGATGCGGCCGTCCCAAGTTGGCGTGCGACTTCAACCCCGACTGACTTCCCAGTTTGAGATGTACGTGCATGGGTAACTGAGGCGAGGAGTATCGCGGGGGCTCCTCGTGTAGATGGGGTAGCGTCGGTGAGGTGGGCGAAAGGGAGGATGACGTGGAGCGGGGGTTACTGTACGAGCCCGAAGTCGGGTGTGCATTGCGGGGGTGAGAGGGTACGTTCATGTTCGTGTCCGTACCCGTGCCTCCATGCATACCCCGCTGGTGGACGTTTTTTCGCAGGGGCGAATGTGAGGGTGACCTCGACTTCATTCCCCGGGGCGAGTTGTTGAAGTGTCGCTGAGCAAACTGGGACAACGAAGGTGAGGGCAACTGACAACTGGAATTCGATATGGAGAAGGAATCTGAGCTCGGTGCAATAGTGACAGTCAATGGGGTATGAGAGAGTGGCATGTGCGAGTGCGGCAACGACGGTGAGCCCTCAGCCCTCATCATCGCTGTGGATCCTCCATTCCCGGAATAACCACCATCAGAAACATGTAGCATAGATAGATCATGCTCGAGAGACGGTGACATGATCTTCCCGAGTTCGTTCGTGAGCAGAGGGAAATGGTGTGACGACGTAGATGACAATGGGGATCCAGATATAGCATATGTGTTGAGAGTGATATTATTTACATTGCCGGCGTGTCCGTGCAGGTTGGGGTGTGGTTGGGAGAACCGTGATTGTGTCGCAGTGGTTTCGTAGAATACAGTAGATGTGTCAGCAGCGGGAAGAGGGATAGGAACATGAAGAAGGTTTGTGTGCATTGATGGTGAAGTTTGCAACGGGACGGGAGCTGGGTATATGGTGGGCGTGGCCGAGGGCCATGAGAAGCGGTTCGTGGTCTTACGGCTGGGAGGCCCGGATTGGGAACGCCGAAGAAGCTCGGCTTTGTGCGCGATTATCTTGGCTTCGTGGTCAGCATCGACATGCACAGCCTGGCCATCTATTGAATTCAAGGGTCTCGATGAGAACCTATCCCTAGAGCCCATTGGCAGGGAGACCCCGGTTGTTGGCACAGAAGAAGGCTCGCCTAAGGAGGTAGAGAGGAACCTCTCAGTGAAAGAGCAGATGGAATGGATGTCGTCGGATTCTGTGGCTTCTGAGCGTCTCTCCTCATCGCTCAAGATCTCGACACTATCGCCTGATCCAGTCGATGCACCACATTCCCTCGCAACAGTCGAGGCCGTTGCCAAGGCGATTCCCTGGTCAAGCTGGTCCTCAAATATGGCATGATGTGCGGGGGGAGCTTCAGGCGGAGGTGGGCTTGTCCACTGGCTACGCTTGGGAGCCATATGTTCGGGCGGAGAACGCGCAGGAACGCACTGCTCCGCGGAAGCCCGTCTTCTAGGTTCAAAGAACTCGGGTTTAGGTGAAAGGCGTCCAACGGGAGAAGCTCCCTTCGAGCGCATCGAGCTGCTGCCGACAGAGGGGGTCTGTGGGGGAAATGAGAGTCGAGGGGGTACAAAAAGTGAAGGAGGCGAAGCCGTCTGTGGGTCGCCAACCTTCTCTTCACAAAGCTGAGATAGGGCCACGATGGCACGCGGCCGCATAGCCAGAATGCGAGAGGCACGCATGAATTCCCCGCGTATCTAAAATGCGGAAAATGAACATGGTATCATGCCAGACGCTGGGGTACATAGCTACCTGGTATAGTCCTTCCTTGGTCACGCATCGGGCGATGTTGAAGTCAGTCTCAAAAGGATCCTGGACAGCAATAAATATGGTGTTGAACAAGAAGTACTGGTACTTGCCTCTATGCAAAAGCGATTCCGTTCTCTGGCATCGTTGAATTTCGAATTCGACAGCTAGAGAGAACAGTAAGTATCCGCCAGACCACGAAGTGGCTCCACCCTACATCGTTTTGCCATCCTTTGCTTTCCTTCTTGAGCAGTCCAGCACGTATTGAAGCAACACCAGTGTTGTATGAGAAGTCACGAGAATAATAACGGAAGAAATCGATTAGGCTGACACGAATAATGATAAGGTTATGCTTAATGCACAAAAGGGCACGTGCACTTACAGTTCAGCAACGCTTTCGGTATTAGATGACTGCCACCGTTGGCACAGAAGCTCGATGTCGTCGAAGAACCTGGGGACAGGTCAGATAAAGCTCTGCACCAACAAACAATCGTGATCTAACCATGTATTATAACCACCGATATGCGTATCCTCCTGCGCACAATGAGTGAGTCGACCATGTCAACGCACCTCAACACTAACCTGGGATATTGGTCGCAAAGGGGGCATCTGTTGTAGATTTGGAAGTACGGGAGGGTTCTTCACATGGATAAGGAAGTATATGACGAGGAGGACGTAGCCATAGGACGACAACGTCCCCTGGTATGGCGAGTTGATTTTCCTGTTGCAAAAACCAGTGAGCGGGTCCCCAACCCTCGAAAAAAACACTGGCACCGACCTCCGTTTACTCCACACCTTGACTATATCGGGAAGCAAGGTGGACGTGTTTCAAATGAGTAGCTTCGAGAGGCAAGACCCAGGGACTTACGGAATAAGACAAGGGTCCGCACACGGGTGGGGTCAATCATGGCATAACACATAAGAAGACGTGTGTTTTCTAGCGCCAGCCTATTCTCGAAGCCAATATCGCATGCGATACCTGAGGGTAGCCCAGGCGAAGGGTCCAAAGATAGCTTAACTATGGGTATGCGTGCATGGGGCAAGGGCTTGACATGGAATTTGGTCTCTGTAGCACGTGTCGGTTAGGTGACCGATTGGTATGTTGCTGTCAGGATGAATACAAACCACGTTCAAGGAGGTCACCAAGCATGGTGACAAGGTCGGAAGCCGAGAGGCGCTCGTCGGAATCGATGAGACAACAGAGATCCATATCTTCCATGGTGGATCAACAATGGTGACACTAGTAGAGAACGGCGAAGCAGACCTGAATTGCGAAGACTGAAGCCGTTCGCAGTGCTTCCGAAGGATAACAGACGACTGTCAGGTTCTATGGTACGAATTAAACGTTCAAGTAGTTTCCTGACGTCCTCCTTCAGTGCCATCTCCTCTGCAGTCGGGAGGAGTTGTATAACGAAATCATACAAGGCCTGGGAGAGCTCGACGACGAAGAAACGGTGTTTGGAAGCATGCCTACGCTGGTTGGGGGTTTGGACGTAGGAAGCAGTGGTGGCAGTAGCAATCGTGGTCTGAGCCATATGTGCGTGGTTGTGGCTACCTGTAGCGAACCTGGGCAAGTTGCAGTAGGGCCTTGTGAGTTGGACGGGCTTTGATGACGGTGACCACTGAAGGATGGGAACCGATTCCGCGACGATCACCCTGACCGCCAGTCACCAGCAGTGTGAGGCTGAAGTCACCTGGCCCTTTCCAAGTGCACTGCCCGAATTCGGAAGCCATTTCTAATATAATGTGTACTAGTACCGATTCCTTTGGTCCTGAGTCAAGTTGACGTCCAATTCACCACATTCAAATTGTAGCTCAAAACTCGAACTCGTACGGTATAGGAGGGGAAACGTAATTACGGTGGGGTTTTGTGGATGCTGAGCATCGGAGAGGATGAAAATCCAGATGGGGGAAGGCTAGATCTTCAATCGCATACCTTCTCTCGGATAATATTGCTGGAACTTCCCAGTTACGGTGTCTCCTCTATTTTCAACAGTACTTTCTTCCCGTATTTCCCACAAGTCAAACGAGAAATGGCACTGCATATTTTAGTTTTCGCATCGGAGTCAGTCTCCTGGCCCCCGATCGCCAGAATCTCATGTTCCGGACTTCGAAGCTGCAAGATAGGTCAGCCCATGGACGACAGCGTATGATGACGCGTTACTATACTCGCCTTCCCATCTCGTATGAGACCCGCGAGGATATTCATCATCTTCACCCGTTCTTCCGAGGTCTTTTGAGCATACCACCGGCTCTGCCAAAAGCCATGGCACGACAAGTTCTTGAAGATGAAAAGGGACGTTGGTAACGACAACGGGCTCTTGGACATGGCACCATATGATACCAGATGCGCATCCTCCCCAAGTAGGCGCGCCATCAGAGTCGTAACCTTCCCACTGACGCAATTGAGGCCGAGCCTAACGTTCTGACCACATGATCAGCAGGAGGCCATGTAGGGAACAGTAACATACTCTGCCTTCCGTCCAAGTCTTAAATTTACTTCTGAATGCATTGTCCGAAAGCTCGTCGTAAGTAACAACATGGGTCGCTCCTAGAGCTCCCAGATGTGACTTCAGGGATTCGACATCCTCTCTGTAGGCCAACGTCAGTTACAGTGAGTGCATTTCATACATCCTCCACACCTATCGCGTATGAAGTTGATAGTTTGCAACCCCTTGGATGCAGCTATCTGTATCACCGCTTGCCCGACCTATTAGTATCTGTCAGCATCGGCACCTGACGCACGAGGTGACTTGCGTACAGCGCTATTCGCGCCATTCTGTATAACCCAGTCACCCGCTTGCAACTGGACGAAGTCGTGAAGCATATTGTAAGCAGTAGGCGGGTTAACCTTAGGGCGCATGAATGTTTGTTTAATTTCCTAGGCGTGACGATGGGACATACTGTGATAGTTGCGGCTTGCACTTCGCTCAAATCTGAGGAAGACACCTTAAGCACGTCTTCAACTTCCACATTCCTACCCGACGCCCACGTCCCGATCTGCGGTTTCGTCATCACCACCCAATCTCGCACTTTGAGCTCACTAATGCCCTCCCCGACAGCAACGACCTCTGCCAACCCCTCGTTCCCAGCGACAAACACAGGGTACTCGTCCGACAACAAATCGTGACTTGGAAGGGGCTTCGCGGGGTAGACTCCTTCGATGACATTGATGTCAGCGGGGTTGATGGGGGAAAGTAGGAAACGGATGTTCAAGGTTTTCGATGGTGGGGGAGGGAGATCTGGGAATGTGAGCGAGCATAGAACGGAGGATGCATCACCGTGATTACTGTAAACTATAGCTCTCTGGCCGAGAGGGACAGTTGAAGTTCGGAATGCGCGTGTGGTCGAGCCAACGACATTGGTGTGATTCACGACATGGCGAACAAATGCTCCAAGCTGGACAGCCCGTCGACAGTAGGCAGCTGGTGTGTTCATACTAACGCCAAAGGCTTCGATAATAACGTCTATGGGGGGTGCGCTGGTGACTTTTCTATCGCAGCCTTGCAGGACAGAAGTCAGGACTAGTACTAGCAGTACTACTGCCGTATAGTAGTGTAAGCCTAGGGCTCACGACATGACATCATCATGTTCAACGTAGTATATGTACGCTATCGCACACACACGCAGTCCTCAGTCGCATACCACCATGGCCTGTCTTTAGCTGTTCTTTATACACGTTGTCGCTCCGTCACTTGTGCGCTTCAGTGTTTCCCGCCGTGCCCCAGAGCGGGTTTCCAAGTAGTACTTCAGGCACTTAGACTAGTAGCAGGTAAGCTCTTTCGCAGTTGACTACATACTACATATCTTATAGCAAGAATCCTTCAAGGTGGGACGGCACTGAGATGCTGCTTACCACTGCCATGGCGAGTACTTCAAGTTGTGTTGTGTCCGAACTAGTAGCAGGTTTGGCCGGGCCTGTAACCGCGGGTATCGTGTGCCCACTACCCGACTCACTGGAATTGGAATAAGAAATTCATCAGTACATACAGCCTGTAACTTCTAACTTACAGCCTGAGGTACGTATCAATGTTGTATCAGTGTAACATCAATGTATGAAGAAGCATGGAAAATCTGAGCTTCAAGTTATTTCAGAAACACAAACGGAAGTCCGACAAACTCTGGTAGATACATGGCGCCAATACCACAACGTGAACCTAGGTGTACAACCTGAACATCGTCAGGAAGGCATAAGCCAGCATAGATATAGGGTGGATCTGGATGATATGAAGAACAGGCAATAGGTCTTGGGATGCGTAGTAATCAGTGCACAACGGGGATGGAAAGGGTATCCAGTGTGGTTTTGAAGACATATTTCAATGTCAAACAAGCAGAGCGAGTGTCCTAGTTGACAGCAAGGGGGCCAATCAGCGGAAAATGAGACCGATAGTTAAGAGCAAGTAAATATTGCGAAGTCGAAGGATGAGTGACCAAGCTTTCAAGCCTGGCTATAGTTCTTGGCAAAGTGATTACGCCGGCACCATCGTTCTTCTAGGTGTTTTCAGGGTCTTGGGCGTAGAGACGTTCTCCTTCTCATCGGCCTCGCTGGGCGCGGAACTGACACTAAACCTTCGACTGGTAAACTTTGCTTGCGATTCCACGCTGGAGTTGGATGCTCGACGCAAACTTGCAGCGGCCATAGGAGTGCCAGCGGCGGATGATCTGGCACTTATAGATTTGCCTAATGCCGATGGTGCTCTCGGAGCAATGGGGGTCGAGACGGACGGTCGTGAGATTTTCGCAGCGGGCGGTCCCATGCTTCCCACCAACTTCCCAGCTGCAGTTGGGGTTGCGTTCATACGGACACTCCTGCTCAGAGCGCCAATGCTGGCTCGGGGGGCCCCAGATGGCGTTTCTCCAAGCTTTCTCTCCAACCCATCTCTGGAGACATCTGAAAGTGCAGAGGGTGGCCGTACAGCTGAAGGAGTGGAGAACGCTGAGGACTCCCGACGAGGGGCGACCTTGGAAGGAGCGGGGGTGGATCCGCCGGTGCCACGTACTCCATACTTGCGTTTCACCTGAGGCGCAATAAGTGAGTGGGCCTGCTGGCAGACCCGCGGTAGTGAAAGCTTACGAGTTCTAGCTCCTGTTGCTTGGAATCAAGCGCGATGTTGAGCCCGTTAATGTCCTCCTTATCTTGAGTGACTTGCTTGTTGAGGTGAACAACCGTGACCTCCTTGTCTGCACTTTCCTTTTGCAGCTGGTGAACTTGGACACGCAGCCGAGACATCTCCTCTGACAAGGAATGGAGCCGGTCCTTGGAACTGCCAAGCGCAATATCTGAAGTGGCCTTCTCTTTGAGTGCAGTCTCGAGTTGCTCTCGGGCCTCCCTTTCCCGAGAGATGGCTTCCTCCAAATCGCGTTTTTGAACATCACCAGAGCGAGCTTGTTCGCGTTTAAAGAAAGACAGTTGTTCGTGAAGCTCTTCGGCCTCAGCCGCACGTTCGATAACCTTCCCGGACAAGGAAGCAATTTCGGTGTCGCGATCTTTGATATTTTCCTCCAGACGCAAAACGTTCTCCTTCATGAATCGCAGCTCTCCGTCGAGCTGTGAGAGTCGATCCTCCTGTTCTTGCATGGCTTGAGTGAGCCCATCTGCGTGCTCGCGCTCATGGTGGAGTTGCTCCTCAAGCTATAGATGGTCTTGAGAAACGAGATGAAATAAAGGAGACGGAATGAATACCTCGTCGCGCTCCTTCTCGACGGCGTCTCGAGCATCCAACGCATCGTGGAGTTCGGCTTCTAGCTCGCTCTTCCGATTCTCGCTGTCGTTCCATTCTTCTTCCATAGTCGAGATCTTGCTCTCGAGGGCCTCGATGTCGCCCTTCAAAGCATCGCGTTCCTTGGTCATCTGTTCTATGTGTTCACCATTTTTCATTGTGCTCTGCCATTGCGCCTCGACTTCGCTTTTGAGGAGAAGACGCTCCTCGTTTTCCCTGGACAATTCCTCGCGGACGCTAGCGAGCTCTGTAACAAGCGACACATTCTTCTGCTGCAGTTCAGCTGCGGCCGCCAACATCCGTTGTTGCTCTTCCGCCCACGCAAGTTCTATGACGCTGTGACGCGCACGTTCTGCTTCTCCAGCGTGTTCTTTCTCGGCAATGATAGTTCTCAGGTCCTCTTCTGGCTCGGCACTGGTGGTGATCTGGTCCATTTGCTCCTTGACGTCACGGATGCCCTCTTTCAGGGCACGCTCGTTGTCATCCCGTCCTTGAAGTGCTTCTTGGAGCCTGATTAATTCGTCATCTTTACCCTTCACCGACCTCTCCAGAGCGTCACGCTGTATGCGGAGAGTTTCCTCCTTTGCCTCGACATCACTTTTTTCCCGTTCCAGCTGTGAGATCTGGCGATGGAGCTGGCGCAAAGCCTCGCCGCTCGCCTCGTCCATGATGCTTCTCTCCATGCTCTCTTGACGGCTGCTGTCCACCTCTTCCTCGAGGTGACGACACATCTTCTCTAGCTCCGCGGCTTTCTTCTTCCATGAACGGAGCACGCTCTTGCGTTTCTCGTTCTCTCTCTCGGCGCTCTCGAGCCGACCTGTCAGAGCCTCAACAAGCTCGTCGCGCGCGCCAAGGTCAATCTCGTACTGAGCGCACAACTCTTGTTGCAGAGCGAGCTGTGTGCGGAGAGACCATATAATGTCTTCCTCGCGGGAAGCGGTGCGCGAATGCGTGCCTTGGGGAGGTGTGGGTGGAATCATCGTTTGCGGCGTGTAGTACGTTGTTGCATCCGCGCGGAAAGGATCAGGCTCCGGGTTTGTGTATAGAACAACTGCCTCGGAAGAGTCATTGATGTCAGCTTCCGGGTGCTTGGACGATTTCATAATGGACTGGAACATTGTATCGCTCTGGGCGCGATTCCGGTTCTTGGAGGAACGAGACGACGTGGAAGCCGAGTCGGAGGATCCACTCTTATCCGGATCTAGGGGTAGAGGCTTGTCTATGGCGCGGAATACAGTCTGGCCAAAACTGAAGGAGATGCTGCGGTCATGTGCTGCCTTCCCATCGACATTCGACTTGTCTTTGAATTTCAGGGGAGTAGACATGGCACCGTCAACAGTCTCATCCAACTCAATAGCGCTGTCGAGGAGGGGAGTCTTGAGACCCAGGGGAATGGTGGGTAGGTCATGTTCCTGGGACATGTCAAAGATGTTTGACATATCTTGTGGAGGTATGGATGCCAGGAAGGATGACCCCTGAGAATCTGTCTGGGGAGAAAAGAGCTCCATGGCGGAAGGTCTCAATTGTTTCTTCCCTGCGGCGGATTCAGTCTTGGCTCTCTGCAATCTGTCCGCCAACGAGACCGGATCAGGGTCGCTGTTCATCGAGGTGTCGGGGCTGATGACCTTGTAGGCATCACGGGAGAAGAAGCGGACGTTCTGGCCAGTGCCAGGGGTTTTCGGATCGCGAAGTATGGACCGCATGGATCCATACTTTGGGTCGAACTTGGACTCGAGAGGAGTTCCAGGCTGTAGGCTGTCTAGAGAGGGTCGTATTGGATCAGATGGTTGACGATACGTATCTGTGGAAGGACGTGAAGTGTCTACTGTTCATGGTCAGTGCTGCTGCACGACGCCTCAATCTCTAACAGTTAGACTTACTACTGGACTTTAATTGCATATGAGACCTAACCTTCTTCGGTAGGCTGATTGGCAGTTTCAAAGGAGACTGTCCACGTAATGAATCCACCTCCTCTGCTTTGGATATTCTGGACATTCGTTTGAGCATCCCCTTCCGCCCTTGCTTTGAGGGTGAAGGAGGTGGGCTTGGCGTCGGAAATGGAATTTCGGGTTTCGCATCATGAAAGACAGACATGTTGGGGTGCTGTTCGTAAACGCTTGAGAGGACATCTGGGTGATCCAGTTCGTTATCGTTTCCCTGTCGTGATTTGAGGGCGCTGCTAATCTTTGACCACATCGTAGGCGCCGTAGACGATGTTGAGGGGTCTTCAATCTTGATATCTCGTCGCTGTGACGGACGATGAGGAATGTAACGAAGAGAAAGATTACCAACGCTTGAACTGAGCTTTGACAATACGTGTGTCACGTGCAAAATGAACTTGACGCGTCGAATCACGTGGATCATATCAGGAACCTCACTATAGCTACCGAGGGCTGGACGCCGCGTCGACGCGTTCACAATATTAATCATTTGCTCGAGCCCCATTACACAACGACACGACTCTACCCCAGCTAAACTACATCAGCGGTAAGATAGCATTCATCGTTAACCTACAAAATTTGGGAACTACAGGAGCGAGAAGAAACATGTTATTGGTCAGCGAATTCTCCCTTTATCCTAGCTTGGAGTCAACCTATGACACGTGTACACCGAATGGGACACAGCAACTCGAGAGCAACTCAAGAGTCAAGAGGGACTCGCAAATCTCACTCTACTGGCTAGTCACTCGGCGCCGTCTTCACATCATAATGGAAGAACTGGAGCAGATTAAACCCAAGGACTGGGAAATCGATGTCAGCAGTTTTATGTATTTTTCGCGTCTTTTTTCAGGATTCTGCCTATTTTATCGAAAACTATTGCGCTACCGCGACGCCTTAGACAAATCACTGAGAAAGAAAGGACCATGCCAGGTGGTGAGGTCTTATATGATGCAACATGAGAGAAACCGCACCTAAATGCCGCATTAATACATGACTTGACCTCCTTGTAGCTCACGACAAGACAGCTTTGTTCGTCCCGAGAGACCAGCATGATACGCTCGTCCGTTCCGCTGTCAAGCTAGTAAAAGAAGAATGAACTTCCGTGGCTGCCTTGGAGTTAAACAATGGTCACCTTGTTCAGACAAGCAAGCACGTGGGATAAGTCGACGACCGGGTTTCCGTTCTCGTCCACCTGGTGGAAGACGTAGTCACGGAACAGCTTGATGATGTACCTATCTCCCGTTTCAGACCAGCGCGGCTCGCGAGCGAATCTGGGATAAGATGTGTGTGATCATGTGATCAAAGTATGTCGGGAACGAGTCAGGAACATACTCTGGGCGTTCATTGATAAAACCAAACTTGCACAACAAACGAACAAGACGGCCGTTCTCAAGTTCACTGGCAAGCTCACTCTCCAGTCTGTCAGTGGAACTATGTAACAAGGAGATGAGTTCAAATCTTGCATGACTGACTCAGGGACCTACATTTGAACCTCATCCATCTCACGAAGCAGCCGACTCTTGCCAATCATCTCCGTGACCTGCGCGATATTCTAGATGTACAAGCTTATTAGCCAAAATCAACTTTGACGCTCCCTGGAAGCTGGGGAGCTCACCTTGTGTGGACCAGGCTTTGAGATCAGGGACAAAGCAAATGCCTTAACATCAGCAGAATACATCCTCCCCATCATGTCTAATGCCTTGGGCAATGTATTTACCGCAGCAAGGTTGCCACAGCACAGAGCGAAAACGAGCCGCCCGAACATAACTAAGTCTTCTTGCTGAACAATTGCAATGTCTTGTCGAGTATCGTACATAAGCACGTCGACGATACCGCAAGAGCTGATCCGTAATCTAAAAATAAATCATTAATACCAAAGGGGGGGGACAAGAGGCGAAGCCTCACCGATTCTTTCCTGTCATAAGAATCTTCGTTGGGTCGACCATCCTAACAGCCAACCCTACTTCATGCGTCGCTCGTATTGCACTTGCGATTTGAATGATGTATGACCAGAGCGTCGTCTCCGGAATGACGGTATTGATCAACCCCTCAACCCTACCTTGAAATGTGTTTTGTTTTGGGCGGAGGTACAATTCAAAAAGAGTTTGTGAGTTCGGATAGTAATCGTATGAGACGACGAGTGCTGTCAGCAAGGTAGATGTCAAAACACCAAGACTACATGTTATCATGTTAGGAAACGAACAATTGTCATTGAAGGCACGTGTCGTGAACGCCTCCCGTACCCTGACGATGTTAGGATGTCGAATCCTCGACCAGGCCTCGATAGCTCCAAATGCAGCCTGATGCATGAGCCTAAAATCTATGCAAGTCAGCTGATCCATGTTGAATTAAATAGACGAATAATATCCACACACTTTCAACGTGACGCAAAGCGTACGCAACACCATCGCTGGCATTTGTCGCACGGTACACCGTTGAGAACCAGCTAAAGAATTTACGCCGATCGGGAGGCGTTGGCTCGAGTGGGACGAGAGAGTGATAGCCCTGGAGTTCATCAGGGAGATTGTAGGACGCAAGAGGAGTGGAATGAGTGGCTTCTGAGCGCTTCTGGAGCTCTTCACGGACGTTGTCGGACATGAAGTGGGACGGGATGAGTGTCTCGGGAATCGCATGGGTGTAAAGGTGGTAGTTGAGCTGATTAGCGAAACAAATTAGCCACTCTATAGCTAAAACAAGCGAAAGAAACGCACTGGCTGCTGCACGAATGACGGTTGAGCAGACTGGTAATAGCTCCCTACAGAAGTGACGGTGTCCTCGTACTCGGCCTGTGTCATTCGTCAAATACGGAAATTTTAGAACTAAGGTGGTCATTACACACCTGCGGCTCGTGCGAGAAACCGACATGATCTGATAAATATGCAACTTGATGATTGACCTGATGATATTGGCTCGCGACATCTTGCTCGTCGAGCAATTGACTAGAGTCATTGATAGATTGTTGTTGTGCGTACGCGTCGTATTCGTCGTAACCCGAATAGTAGGGAGCGGGAGAAGGACTGTTATGACATTCAGGGGGAGCGTAGACCGCATAGAGTAAGTGGAACTTACGACGAAGCGAACGAATCCGACTGTGATGGAGACGCAGTTGAAATAGTATTGAGACTAGTCGTCTTGGGCACGAATACGGGAGCGTTGACGGCCTGAGCAGTTAATGTGGCAGGAGCTGGAGACCCCGAACGTGCTCTGCGCAGCGTCAAAACCAAGGTGGCGAAGTCGCAAGATGAGGACACTCACACATTGGCAGCCGACTGGGTGGGATGTTAGCGCGGACATGGCGAAACCGAAAGTCATACCGGTGGATGATAGTAGATACAGCCTTGATCTTGGAACCGACATGACCTGCGCGGGGAAATCAGCCCCTGAAGGATGTTCTAGAAGAGGGTGATCGTACCCGTAAATCAAAATATTCCTACATTGGCGTAAAGGCGAATCTGTTGGATCAAGGTTTGAATGAATTTGAACGGGAAACGGAGGTTATACACACCTCTCTTAGGCAGAGGTTTTGCGTCGTCAACTTGTTCCGCTGGATTGACTATCCTTACAGCAGAGTTGGAGGACTGGGGCCGTAAAAAATATGCCATTAGAACCCTGAAACGCAGCTGTTGGAGGGACTGCTGGAAAAGTACAGATAGGACTGCAGCGGTCCTGCCACTGAACAGGGACCAAGTCAAGTTCCTCATTTGTAAATAATCTGACCTCTATCGGTAGATGCCGACGCTGCCCAACTTGAACACCTCCGACGGTCCGACTCGAAATTTCCTAAGCCTGAACCTCAAGTTTCATGCCAGAAGAGTCTCAGGAAGAAACCAGCCCAGACTCCAATGACGGTCGAGGCAGACTGGCAGGCTGAAACGCAGCTCAAAGGTCTATAAAACCCATCGTCGAACGGCCTTGGTCCTCAGTTCCAGCTCTTTCTTCTGCTTCCACCTGCCATCCTATCCACGCCTACCTACCCTCATCAGCGCTATCTATCTTTATCTGATGGACACTGTCGTATCCAAGCCTTTGTCGATGACGGACCGTGTCGAGCTGGGCTTCCAGTTTGTCACCGCCCTATTCCTCAAGGTCGTTGCTATGGCCTCCGAAATCGCTTCCCTCGATATCAGGGTGTCCAAGCTCGAGACGGTTCACCCGAAGGGCGGCGACTCGGTCGAACTCTCTCAGCGCGTCAACGACCTATGCGATACGGTGGCCTCGCAGCAGGAAGAAATCCGAGGACTTAAGCGAGATCTGATCGATCAACGGGCGGAAGTCGACGTTTATCAACAGAAAATCAAGACGCTCACCACGAAGCTCAATGACGACGGCAAGGAGTTCAACACCTTCGTCAACGGTCTCCATTGTACGCTGGTGGACCACGTCAAAGAACAGCAGGGCCAAGCAAGCGAACTTGCTAAAGTCAAGGACGACGTCGCTCTCCTCACCACAGGACTATCTTCCGTGCAAGTCGAACTTTCGGTGGTTACCGCGGTCATGGTCCCTACCGAAACTCAACTCGCCGGTCAAGCCGCAAAGGAGGCCAGGAGAAAGCGCATCCTTGCAAGCGTCGCTCAACGAGTCGAAGAGAGCGAACTTGCTCAAGGTAAGAAATCATCTCACAGCCACAATCGTTCGAGCTAATGGTATCCTCTAGAAGTCCAAACCCTCTGCCCGCTTCCCCCAGCGAAGCGAGAGGCAGCAGCAGCCAAAGAAAATCAGCCCGTGGTTCCGGGTGGCGCGACAAGCCGATCTTCGAGTAAGGGCAAGGAAGTTGAGAGAACTACGAAAGTACCTCAACCAAGCAGCGCCCAGACGACCCAGCCTGGTGCTGGGCCGTCTGCGCCTCGCCAATCACTGCTTCCTGCCCCTCGCAAGTCCATGCTACCGGCTCCTCGTAAGTCGATGTTACCGGCTCCTCTGAAGCGCACTACCACGGCCAGCGGTAATATACCGAAGGGTGAGTACATTTATCGTTCCTCTCGTTGAGGTGCTGAATCACTTACTGATCATGATCCAGTCGTTCAATCAGCTCCGATTCCTGCCAAGGATTCGACGACGGCGCAGGCGCAGTCCAAGAAGACCGTAAATCTTACCGCAAACCGCGCTCCACTGGAGCCCATTGGTAGGTTTTCCTCCTTCCCACATACCTACCAATGGCATACTGATAGCGCCGAAGTTCCATCAGGTACTGAGCACGAGGCACCTGCATTGCCGGCTTCATCGTCGCTGGCGGCGCTTGATAACGCAGTGCAGGAGTCGCGGGTCGACATCCTTGGTCTCATGCCTACGTTGGACTCTATGGCATTCCTCGACGCCTCCTTCTCCATTTCTGTGGTGCCGTCGATCTTCAGATGTACGCCCTTCCCTTCTCACATCCCACATCTGATATCTGACTCATCATTGTCTATTTGGTAGCCAAGCTTTCGCGCCACAAGGGCAAAAGCCTCTACGAACCTGCAGTTCGCAAGCCAGTTGCTGCGAAACCCTCGCGAAGGCTCTAGGTTCGATGTGGCTCGGATCTTTCTAGGACTTCCTATCGCTTTCAAGTCCATTCTCTCTTCGGCACCGCCGTATTGCATCTAAGGTTGTCGAATTGACACGAAGCGACTCGTGTGTTTGGTTGTGCTCTCGTCATTTTTCGGACGAGTTTTATCATGGCTGCTTTGTTTTGCATTCTGGACATTGGATATCGATATGCGGACTATCTATTCAGCCTCATTATGAAGACATCGGACTTGCACGATCTTGGACGTTATTATTATAATTTTCAGTATGTTATGGACATGGACTATCGCACGCTCTACTATTACTTTTCCTTTACCTATGGTTTTCTGCAGCCAGCTTATAATCAATATATGCTTCGTGAAATCGCAATTCAGTGTATTTGCATGTTGTCGGGGGGCTTCGGAGACCCTTGCCAAACCCAGGGGTATCCTTGCTCAGCGCGCTCAACGGTAACCGTCATCTTTTGTGGGGCCAGCGGCCTGTGAATATAAGTACAAATGCTGTCCAGCAGCTGTAAACGTCTGCGTCCGCGTGTAGAGTAGGTGCGAAAGTACAATCCTGTAGCCGTACCTTCAAATGGCGAAAAGAAAAGCCTACACAACCGACCCCAATCTACTTTCCTCGCTGGTCATGCTGTCAAAACCAACCTGAGTCGGAGTGTTGTCCCTGGGGGTTCTGGCTTCCGTTGTAAAACGTATGGTTGTCATGGGTAGGGGAAGCTCTGTCTGAGGGCGCCGGTTTGCAGCCCACAGGTGAATTTGCATACGAGTCACCGCCATCGCTTGACCAACTATTTGTATTCTGAAACATATGAGACCGTGGATCGAAACAGGGAATGATATGACGCACAAGCCGAAGACTGGCCCTTGGCCATAACCCACCTGCTGCCATGTTAGCTCATAACTCCTCAAAGAGGTGCCGACGCACCATATCGGTTACTATAACTGGGATGACCAGGACTTGTGGAAGGAGTCAGTCTCGCCCATTTCCTTCGCAGCGAGCACTTACACAATGCAACGGTGAAGTAAATAACACTGTGATGCACGATCGATGTAATCACCCTGCCCCCGGACAAAGAACGACAGTGTCTGACAAATTTGAGAACCGTGAAGCAAAACGTCTCTGTCATATAGGTTAAAAAGTTTGCAAGAATATCACACAAGGGGAAAAAACAACCTAACTCAAAAGCCAGCATGAGTACAAAAGGAACCACGCCACTGCCATTAGCTTTGCCCTTAGCGGCGAAACAGCCAGTCAGGTGGGTATAACTATCAGGTATGTTATCTGCGGTAATGTTCAGCGGGGAACGTGCAGACGAGTTAATGACACCCACAGCTGCCTGGTTGCAGATACGGTGCTAAGCCGGTGAATGTGAAAGCACCAAGGAAACTGACCTATAGCAGTACCAAGCGAGTCTAATCAAACGACATGAAACATCCACACTGAAACATACCAAAAAACCGGTACGAAGTACATAGACTACCTTTTTATCGTCTGCCCAGAGTGCGCAAGTGCGCAACAGAAATATGTCTGATAGAAACAGTAAACTGGTCAGAATTCAGGCAATGGAGATCTTGGACTCACATTCAGCGCAAGCCAAGATGGCAACGCTATTCCCTGGGGAATTGTGAGTTTAATGCAATGGTAATAGTAACGGTATTCTTACAGTTGAAAGCTTGGACGAAGAATGGGCACAACTATATTGGTGCATATTAGCATCTCGACAAGAACCCAACAGCAACCCTTGCCTGGGTCATTTTCGAAGGAGCTGTAAGGTCCTCTTGAACAACGGGATAAGCGGGGGCTTCCCATCAGTCGGACAAGGCAAACATACCAGCCACGCGAAGACTGCACAACGAAAGGGGCAAAATACGACATAGAACGAAGAAAACTTTCGAAATGCCAAATCTCAGGTTTTGCAAGTATTCGATCTAGAGGCGCTCGTCTGAACTACGTGTCGCAGCTTATGGGACTTGACATCATACCTCGACGTCCAAGTTGATGGCCAGATCAAATATCTGTAGCATCTTGATCAATGGCTTGGAATATTTCTGGAGTGAATGTCAACGCACCGAGATGGCCAGGATGGATGCTTCATTGTAGCCAACGCATAAGTACCCATGTCGATGTGCGGGTTTGGAGATATAGCAACTGACCTGATGCATGCTGAAAAATGGCTCAAGGTCACGACGGATTAATGCAGGAGTTGACAACTCACATGTGCGTTTATCGTACTCGATATATATGAGACGGCGTCCAGCGCTGCAGACATTATTTGGAACCAGCCGGAGGTTTTCGATTGTAAGATGGAGTGATACTAGGGAGCCCCGCTGTAGTAGCTCCATATG
>KN819329.1:1144723-1158123 GCA_000827475.1 Paxillus involutus ATCC 200175
CTCTGAGTCTCCACGATGTCCGTATTGTCTCCAGCGTCCGACTTGAGTCCAACGGCTTTGGAAAGTAGTTAACTTGGATATAACCAAGTTATGTAATAGTATGAGCAAGGGGGACCAGGTACCAACTTTATCGTCGACAGCAGCAGAGTAGGTGGCCTGCCACACATATCCTTCGCCACCTTTGCCACTGAACATGCTTGATATCACCGTGACAGAGATTGATCAAGTACTTGCACATTCATCAAGGTCATGTAAATTTCTTAAAGAATCAATTGAGCACAGATCCATCGCTTCAACTTTGGATGTTTCAACTCCCTTTACATACTAAATAGGACACGGCGCCCGTGGAGTTGTTCCCCGGGCCGCTGGCAGACCAAGTTGCTACTTGGTACTGCGCACTTCCTATCTTTCCTGCTCTCGTTTGCTCCAGGCCGTCATTTCCACCATGCCCAGCATTGCTGACGATGACGACCTCAATCTGGAGGTACTGGGCTACAAGCCCTCTTTTAAAAGAGAATTTTCAAATTTGGCAACAATTAGTTTCGCGTTCAGCATCATGGTAAGTACATATCCACCGTGTTCGTCGAACCGGGTCTCACGACGACTCTCTTGAAATCTAGGGACTCTGTTCAAGCGTAGCCACGACGTTCAACACTCCCCTTTTGTTGGGAGGTCCTGCATCTGTATGGTTACCTCTCTCACTCAGCTTCTTCTACCTTGACTGTCCTGAACCTAATGTAGGCAACATGGTGCTGGCTCCTTGGATCATGCATGTGTTTCACCCTTGGGTCTAGTATAGCTGAGATCGTGTCTGCTTTCCCTACATGCGGAGGGCTTTACACCGCGTCTGCACAACTTTGTCCCCCGGCCCATCGCCCAGTTGTTGGCTGGATTGTTGGTTGGTTGAACATCCTTGGTCAAGTCGCCGGTATCTCTTCCACAGAATTCGGATTGGCCACCATGATTTGGGGAGCCGTTTCGATAGCTTCCCCAGATTTTGTGGTCACTCCGGGAAAAACTGTTGGACTCTTCGCAGCTTTGCTCATAGTTCATGGAACACTGAATTCCGTCGCGACGAAACACCTCGCATACGCTACCCGCAGCTTTGTATTTGTAAATATTGGTACGACGATTATTGTCGTTATCGTACTCCTAGCCACCACCCCAAGGTCGGACATGCATTCAGCCAGCTACGTCTTTGGTACCCAGGGTATCATCAATCAGACGGGCGGATGGAACAACGGTATCGCGTTCTTCTTGGGATTGCTCAGTGTACAATGGACGGTATGTATCCTCATTGGCGAGATTGCATTCACCCTATAACTCTGGTTCGCTTTCCCGAAGATGACGGTGAGCCCAATGTTTTGCTCGGTCTCGGGAAGTTTTTGTCTTACAGTCCCGCGCAGGACTATGACGCTACCGCTCACATCTCGTGCGTCTACCTTGGCGTATATGCTTTTCGTAGCTGACAATGTGATATTTTTAGTGAGGAGGTGCGAAGGGCTGCATACGCGGGTTAGTCATTACTTCATGCATCTAGTTCCAAGTGAATTAATGTTCTCGACAGCACCAACTGCGATTTTCATTGCGGGTACAGTCTATCAGGATTCCTTCCTCGCATCAAGCGGCATCTTACACAGTTAAACAGTCATTGGCACCGGGATCCTCGGCTGGATCCTCAATATCGTGTTGGTTCTGTGCTCTGGACCAATGTGAGTTGCTCCTCCCTGTTCTTCCTGTGCACAGCGACGCTCAGCATCACTCAGTGAGAATCTTCCGGGAGTGTCTGGATCTGCCTTCTTGCAGGTACGTTCTCCGCGGTTTATCACACGATTGCGGCCAACATTTTGTGCACCTATGAGATAATGGCCCTGCGGATGGGCGTCCACGTTGCGCTCTTCCTTTGGGTAAGTCCCCGATCCCGATCATAGTTACCTCGGGTCCTCAACCTGTCCTTCCCAGAGCTTCGTATGCCTCACTGCTTTCTTTGTGGTCCAAACCGCACTGCAGGCATGCTCGCGCACAATTTATGCTTTTAGTCGTGATCATGGTAAGTGGGGTGTGGTTGCTTGCGCGTTCGTTACCCTGAAAAGGAGCTAGGTCTCCCGGACAATGGATACTTTGGTCACATCTCGGGATCCACTCAGACGCCGCTTCGTTCCATCTGGCTGGCGACCGCCTTGTCTATCCTCCCTGGTCTGCTTGATCTCGCCTCACCAATAGCTGCGAACGCTATTTTCGCGCTCACCGCCATGGCTCTTGATCTGAGCTACATAATACCTATATTTTTGTGCGTAATTCTCCCCATATATGTCCCGCAACTCCAATACTTTGTCACGCAGGCGGCGCCTCTACGCGAACCACCCCGAAGTACATTTCCACCCGGGACCATTCTACATGGGATCAGGACTCTTAGGTTGGGCGGCAAATGTGACTTGTATCTCATGGACACTGTTCGTTGCCGTAGTCTTCGCTTTGCCCACTGTTTTGCCTGTTTCGAAAGACAACATGAACTACGCATCTGTCATCACAGTCGGGGTCGTCGTTCTCAGCGGGTAAGCATGCTCCAACCCATGTCTCATCCGCGTTATTGAAAAGTATACTTTTTCCGCTAGGATCTGGTACATTCTAAGGTGTGCATTGGCCGACTTGTGAGATCGGAGTGCTTGACTTTGGTATCTTTATTGTCTACAGTGCGCATCGACACTATCACGGCCCGACATCCAACCTCGATGCTGAGACAAAGACGAAGCTTGGCATCGCTGAGAAGGAAGATGTTGCGAGGGAGTCCACCGAGGACGAGAAGAAGATTCCGGTGTCCGGCTCAGAGGATGCTGCCTAGCCTCCGAAAGGACGCGACATCACGAACCTCGGCCTGTTCGATGGATCACTCAGGCAGAGGGAAATGGCACAGCTATAGTCTCAAGTTGCTGAGATATTCCGCACTTTTTAGACCTCATACGCAAGTAAATGTATGCTTTATTTAATTAGTTGATTGCAAACATAAGACTGTTGATAACTAGCGCGTTCTGCTGTGTGCGTGTTTCATCCACCTTCAAAGGGTCCTGTGCGCCAGTCAATGGGGAATATTTATTTTGACTTCCACCGCAGTGCTTAACGTTCCAACTACTTATCGTGACAAATCGCAATAAATTAGTGTTCTGTTTGTAAATATCCCTCCGTCTCCATCATGGACCCGTTGCTATTCTTTAGATTCGGCGGTAGTACCTGCTTCGCCGACTTCTACTGGTAGACCGGCAAGCAAGTAGACAACCCATCAACAACAACCAAGCGATAAACGCTAGTGCCCCAAATATGATTGCCTTCCCTGTCGACTCCCCCTCCGAGTGGAATATCATATAAAACGGCACGTATATTCCAAGAATGAATGCCGAAATGCAGGCTGTGTGCAGAAGAAACATTAGAACGCGGTACATAAAGCATCCAAGCTCTGTTGCACCAGAAATAGTCACCTGCGATGAATCCTTTCCATAAGAGCCAACAAATGTCCGATTTATAGTCCCTTTCGAACAGCCAATACCGAAGATTTGCGTAAGAGCGAATGTTTTCGTACCACCCAAGCCAAGTCAAACTGTCAGAAACGACCGTCAGGTTCGAGATGCGGTGATCCAGGTGGGAGAGACATACGATAGTGTAATGACAATGCCAAAAATCCATCCAAGGGTTGTAGGAGCAAACGTGTGCCTTTGATATGTCAAGATGGCTTGGGCAGTTCCGAATCCAATGGTTAGTGAGACAGCGAGAAGCCGATATCCCGTAAGCTTGGGTTTATCTGGCGTACTATCAGGGAGTGGTACAGAAGGTGGGTTGGCATACGCCTGAGGTGGTGGGGCGGGGGCTCTGGGTGGCGTCGTTGCGGTGGTGGGTGGTGCCTCTTCGACGGTCGCCAGATTGTAGAGGATTGTAGATGGTGTAGGACCAGGCCCCTGGGGAGCAGCAGGATGGACGTCCAAGTCGGGTGGGTCCTGTCGTTCTGGGTTACCTCTGGACTGCAACGCCACCTTTTCGGTATCGAGCGCGTCTAGCTCGAGCTCGAGCGGGTGGTTCAAGCCAATAGGACTCGGGGAGAGAGGTTTAGCAGGACCGACGTCGACCAGCTCCATGATGAAGTGTCGAGATTAGAACGAGGGAGTGAACGCCCAGACATGCCGTGATCTGTGATCTGCGCACAGCCTGGGGAATGATTGTTAATTTGGAGTCAGGCCTTCATCATGCATCATGCATCAGGCCTCAGGCCCAGCCATCTTGTGGCGAGGCTGGTACTTGGTTCTCCGAGTCTACCGTGGGAGCGAGTGGTCCTCGTAGGCTCCCTCAACTACATAGTTTCATATCAGCCACATGTTCCAAGTACTACAAATTGAAGCCGATTTTCTAGTCCAGTGAAGGATCCGAAGGCTGCGCCCTCTAGCTGTAAGCCTACAGCCTGCAGCTTACCTAGCTTGCATATATACCGCTTGCGATATGCAGTATTACTGCCTTTTGGTGTAACGGTCTAAGCGGACAGCAGTTTCGACGTCACCCTCTTACACTAGCCTCTTCAATTTTCTGTCTTAGTCCGACGTAGTCCCGCACCACAGGTCTAGTCTTTACCGGCCTGTTGCTGCATAATACTTATTTTAATCGCTTGACAAGTTCTTCCTCAACTAGTCCACTAAGCTGGAACTCGGCCAGAGTCGTTACCGGATGATCCAGTGTGCACTGGTGGCGTCACCCAACTCAAACCAACCCGTGGTTTTAGGTCAGCTTGACCAACAGTTTATCACATCCAACAAGCATTCTGGATCTCGATTTCAAGTTCCCGAGGGCGGCGGAAGATGGGCCGGGAGGTCCAAGTACCGGCGTGCACTGATCAATCAGTCTCTGATGATACTCCCATGATTTGATCATTGTTGTCAGCGATGAAACTACCAGTGCACCGGCATCAACGGTTCGTGCACATGCATCAACATGTTTTTGGAATTTCGGGCGCTCGATATCCTGGCTATCCGGGTCGAATATTTCCCCGTACCCCTGCGTACTGAAAGCCATTACACCACGTATCTCTAAAGGACTTATTTCGGAAAAGGGACCTTACTATTATTGTGCAGCTATCGCAGGTCACTTTTACCGTCCACTCCCGGGCCACGATGACTGTCCCAACCATTTACCTTGGACAACGGAGTACAGATTCCCGGTATTGGTGAGTACATTGATCGAGGTACAGGGAGCATGACAAGTAGTCGTCGTCGTGATAGCTCGGTGCTGACATTCCTCCATGATCTAACGTGACTTCCAGAGTTTGGAACTTGGGCAGGGCAACTCCAAGAAGTTGGGTTCCAAACGTGTCCGTGGATTCTGACCGCTTTCTCAAGCAGGTTACAGGCATGTTGATACGGCTGCAATGCATGGTATAGCACTTGGAAATATTTGTGGAGATTGCGGCGCAATCTGATTGCCAGTTTGCGACCAAGTGGTACAGGAACCGGGGGCACAGTGGGGGAGGCCGCCATCAGGAACTCTGGCGTCCTCCGGAAGATATTTTTGTCACATGTCACATCGAAACTCCCGTGCGTCACTCTCAAACATTGGGGTTCATCCTGACTCTCAGGGCGACGGGTTGCGACGTCATAGTTGGCATCACACGAAGCAAGTACATAGAGCAATCTCTCGATGACAGCTTGAAGCGTGTGGGATTTAACTCATTTCAACCTCGTAAGCCTGCAGAGGATCTTTGACTGTAGTGGATCGCAGCACCTTATCCACCGGCCTCAAGTCATCGTATTCGAAGGCATGCATCACGCATGACTGAGACACCGGGAAACTCACTTCACACATATTTTGTAGGAAATAATCCGGCTCCCCTAGACACCCATGGTTCCTGGAAGCTGGACGAGACGGGTAGCTTCAATGACACCTGGAAAGAAATGGAAAAGAAGTCAAAGCAATTGGCGTTGGTAACTTCTCAATTCAAACGTGTGATATCAGGCATTGAACGCAATTCTGACGCCACACGTTATAGACTGGAGCAACCTTTCAAGACAACTACGGTCGTCCCTGCTGTTCTATAAGTGGAGTAAGTTTTGGTCGGCCTTTACTGTATGAATAATTGCATGGGCTTAACATTTGGTTAAAATGCCATCCATATGTCTCGCAGACAACGATCCTACTGCCGAACGAAGGGCATAAATGTCGCTGCTTACGCTACAAAGGGCATAGATACAATCTTCATTAAAATTTCCGATCATCAAATTCAGGGCACACCCTGAGGTACCACAGGGTACCACGATCACCAGGCTCGCTAGCGAATATAACGCAACGCCCACTGAGATTATCCATTCATAGCACAGGCAACGGGGTGCTGTGGTCATAGCGAAAAGCGAGAACGTCAACCGGCAGAAGGATAACTTGCATCATGGCAGGGAACTTCAGACTATCCGATCGAATATGGGTTTTCTCTACAGACGATTACGTTGAGCGCAGAGGTGATGCAATTTATCGACACTGGAAAAAGGGTGTGTGAAGCCCGACAAAAATATTAATGGGAAGATTCTAAGATGGAGTCATGAAAGGCTTGAATGGGTGGAGGCATGTTGACGTGTCGATTGGAAACTTTGACGACAATCGCCTTTATTCACCCCTTCTTGAGACGTGCGTTGTGCGCAAGTACACAAGACATAAGTACTAAATGAGATTCGAAATATCTTTGTCTTAGATTGAATTCAGAGTCAGACCAGCTTCAGCACAGGAGGAACATACGTTATGTTCAACTTCGCGGCCTGAGGGAAGCGGACCGATGCTCCTTGTTTGCTAATAGGAACTGTGGGCGGCATCAGTAGCAGCTTCCCTGTCGCTGCCACAGACGACAGTGGTGCAACGACTTACACGGCCATATCGATGTAAATCCAATCGTCCACTAAATGTCCGAGTGTTTCACCGACTAGTGCTTCTGCCAGCGAGCCATCATGGGTGAAGTTTTGAAGACTTCTATCGTTTCCGAAACAAAAGCGGGACAGGAAGCACCATTTTGAGGACTCGGAGCGGGGACCCAGTTGAACAAGCGAAATCACTCCTTAGATCATCCGAAACAGCAGGCTTGCAAGCCACTGGCAGTGCTACAGACACCCCGATGCGGGTTAGACGGTATGTGCCAGCTCACTTGGAGCCAAGTCATCATATCCTCCTGTGTTCCCTCCAAAACTGGTAAAGTTGTTGGCGACGCCATTTGGGCGTCAGGCTTACGCCGTGAGGAAATCCCCGTCAGTACCGCTGTACTGCACTGTCTGCTTTGGTCCGGGCATAGATCGCTGACAAGGGGGACTGCAGATGGAATCACACCAACCGCGTGCAATGATCCATCGACCAAGGTCTGAAAAATGGTGAGCTAAGCTACTCCAACTTGGTTAGTTGCCATAGCTTTGTACGGCATGCCCGTTTTACCATCTCATTTGTTGAAACATGTGGGAGTTAGTATTTGATGGCAAGTTCACAAGATGCCTGCATCGTGATCATGATACGACCCTGGCCCGCAAAATCCCCATGGCTAGGACAGGCTAGATGAAAACGTGGATTTAGGTAGACCTCGGCGGAGATGGAGAAAGCACTCAAGAACGGGAAGGTGAAGTTCTAGACCGTCATGCGTTCACTCGACTGAGTCGGCATCGCAGGATGGGAAGACTGTTGGAAACTGCAAATCATGCTAGCAATGCTTCCAATCAACTTGGCGTTGTTGACATCATTACTGTGAAGAGAATCCTGAGATATCGACGTTACGGTTTGTCATGCTGGAGTGTGGCCTTACCTTGTTTAGATTGGACTGCTGGAACGTCGTAGTCCGACAACAATGGCGTTCCTCTGAACAGCTCATGATGCATGATACGCCGCAGCAGGTGTGCATCAAACCTTAGCTCCTCCGAGTTAGTTGTCTATGACCTCACCGGTATCACAGGTTAGTTGACCGATGGTCTATCTTGAAGATATCTGGATCCGACCGTGCCAGTGTAGTCTGGTGACTATGGTGCCAGTGACCGATATCGCGCGGAAGTGTTTATCTCCGCCAACCCACTCTCCTGGCCCGTTGCCTGGGGTCATTGTAGTTCTGAAAAGTGCTGTCAGAAAGGGGTGACACGGAATTTGACCAGTGGTGAGAACCTTTCACCTATCGGAAGGGGGACCGACCCCTGCATGGGAATCGACGACCACGTTGTAACGAATCAGTTATCAGATGAGTTTGGACGTCTGGTGATGGTCGATGGAGCGACTGGGATGAAATTGGTCTTGTTATTGACCCACTCACCATCACCGTCAAGACAGCAAACTGCAAGAGCAACCTATATTTGCCATTTTCCGCTTGCAGGCGAAGAACCTTTCGGGCAGTTGTTCCAACGGTACCCGAAGTCAAGGTTGCTTATTATTCAACAAGCTAAAGGCGTCTGTGGGCTAAAACATATGTTTAATAATGGCAAGTACAACATAAAAACTCTAGGCGTTATCGTAACGAGGCGTGACGAAAAACTGTAAATCGAGAACACCTCCAAGAAAAGATGACAACCCGTCCATCAGAAGCCTCCTAAACAGCTCTCATCCGAATGACCTGAGCGATACCCCGCGCAAAGCGAGAATGATGTGTACCCCACATCGCTGCTTCCTTCGTCGCTCGTGTATGAAGTATACTTTGTCTCCCTGTGACGGTCACGTTCACGTGAGCGATCTCTCTGTCTGCGGCGACGGGCCTTATGCGCGTCCTCAGGCGAGGGAGAATAGGGGAGGAAAGATGGGTTTGGGCTATTACTAGGATAGCCCTGTTCACATGCAGAACTGGTGTATGTTTTGCCATCCCCGCGAGCGCGGGGCCTCGGTATTGACGGAGCAGGCGTCAAGGACGAGTTGGACATCGAAGGGGGTGGGGTAGCGGAGCCATCACTCTCATCAGACTCTGAGGAAAGATCGGGGATCAGGGGTGGAAGGTGCAGCAAGGATACTCGCGTGGGAGCACCCGATGGGTCATCATCCACACCGGTCGTTCTGGGAGGAGAATTCGAGACCGGGTGATTTAGTACGGCACGGGGATGGAGATGGATGCCGTTATGATGTGATCGCCTTCTTGGTGGAGAAGAGCTCTTCGGGGGTTCATGCTCATCGAGAGTGTATGTCCGTCCGGGGCACCCGCGCTCTGGGAGTGCGCAAATGTTTGGTGCCACGATAATGGGAGATCTATCGTATGTCAAGGACGAGTAGGCGACATACGTGCACGTCAACGCTGGCGATGGAGGGAAGTGGACAGCATGGAGTCTGTCGGGGGATTTCGACATGGCATGAACATAGCTGGGCGATGCCTGCTGTCGTTTGAGGATGGAACGGGGTGTGGACGACGACGATGAGATATACATGTGGTTACAAGGGTCTCTGCGGACAGGGACAAGAGCGACGGCGCAGGCGAACTCGACGGTGGGGACGACGAGGGAATGAGAACAAGGTGTTAGCAGGAGGAAGCCATGATGGGAGACCAGGTTATTTGAATGGGGGCTTGGTAGAGGGGTAAGATGTGGTCTGTGTTGTATTTGGTGTGGTTTTGGTTTGGTTTTGGTACTGCTTTTTTTCAGGTTTCAATCAACATTAATTACTTAAGGCCGGTTTGTTTCCGGTTGTACAGCCCAAACAAACCACATCACCGCCATATTTAGGTATCTCTCTTTCTCACCCACAATTGGTCGGGCCCGTTCCACAGTACGGTCGTAACGCCGGTTGCGTGCTTGGCCGGAATCGCCCAGTTGCCGCCGTGTGAGTTTAGTGCAATGAATCCCCAAAACGTGTCTGAGAAGGTCTGAGACCACGATTCTTTGTGCCAAGTGCTTGCATTTCGGTATGACCTGAACGTTAACGTTAACATCTTTCGGATGTGAAATTTGATGCAAGTGCTACTCCGAAACCTTTGGGAAATTAAAGTTCCGTCATATGTGCGCTCTAATCTGTTCAATCAATATTGCAGGCCCTGTGCGACACTTGCTTCAGATTAATCGGCTGGTCTGAATTTTCTCAATTTCCAGTTATCTATATCGCTTTTCTTCGCTACAGGCCCATCCCTGAGCTTCCCTGTGCCTCGACTCCTCCGCGTCCCGCCGGCCTATGCTTCCCCTTTCCCCTTCAAGCTTGTTTACTTGCAACCTCGTAGCTATTTATGGTCTATTTCCATCAGACGTCCGCAAGGAGCCGCAAGGTCACCTCTCATAAGAAGTACATCGCGCCTACCATGCTGTCTGGCTACCCTGGCCTAGACGGAGGGCCTGTGAGATTCGACCTGATTCGACACGCAGATTATGCCATTGGGGCTCTCGGCCATCGTGATTCTGCGGGTTTGCAAAGTGTGAAGGGAACCTAGCTGGTTCCTGATCGCCTCCCGGTTCCTTGCTATCATTGGACTACTGCGCACGCCAAAAACCTCCATGACAGCCTTTCCCCACAGGGGGAACGGGGCCACAGGGCCTCACAGGGCCCACGAATGCTTCGAGCTTCAAAACCGTTATCGGTCGGGGTCGGTGGTGGTTTACACCGGTAGTCTTCCAAGTGCCCAATCCAAAGCCAGTCAACTGGGTGCGGTCGACTTCGGACAGATTGGGGCTTGAGCAAATATCTTCCCCGTGTGGAGACCCCGGAGAAGCAGCGTCATTAACTGTGACATGTCATCTGTGAACTAGCCAAGTTTAGCGCACACTATGAAGGGTTTTGCTCCCTTGTCAACTTCGGGTGGATGTTTCGTCAGATTAAATGCTCCTTCTTGTCAACGTACTCACTGGTGGTGGAGTCCTGTCAGCAAGCATGTGATGTGAAGGAACACCAAGGTTTGTTGACAGTCGCGTGAACTCGAGACGAGAATCCGATTCTTCATGCGTTTCTGCTAAAGGCGCACATCCTGCAATGAACAGGAAAGCGTTGATGCAGGTCGCCCAATAGCATGTCGTGAGAGCTTGACACGCTGCGCGGAGACTCGGGGCGTTCAGAACTATGACGTAGTCAGTGATTCGGACCGATAACGCGTCAGATGTTGTCAGTTTTTCAGTAGGAAGCGGAGATGAAAAGAACTTGCGCTTCTGATGGAGGCTTTTGGTGATCATTCTGTTTATCCTGAGTCGTCCGACCCCGGGTTTGAACTGGACTTGGTTGACGCGCCTGGAAATCCACCGCCAATCGAGGGAACATCTGCCGCCCGTCATAGCCAAGAAAGTCGAAGCAGGACTTACTTAAATGCGGAACCTTGGGTAAACTTGTAAGTTGGGCTAACTAGCCCTGCGTCGAGCCATGTATTGAGCGAAGAGCTGTCTTGTCTCTTCGCACGCTGTCACAAATGGCCCCTGGGGAAACACGGATGTCTCCGCTAGATAGGTGAGAACGCTGCTTCCTGGGGGCAATTGAGGGGCAAGTGCGAAGGCACCATGGGGTACTTCCGCTTCATCCTTGAGATGTCTAACTCAGGACGCTTCGATGCACACACGACATGGGGTAGTGCGCCTGGACGTTTGCAGCTCTCCCAGCATGTCCTGCCCACCACGAATGACTGTGTGACTTCAAATTGGCCAGCGAAGGACACGATCAGTTCGAAGGCATGCCATCCCTTGGTCCCCATGGGGAATCCGTGACTCTGCAAGTTGCGAGATTAGGTGTGTCTGCGCTCTAGATCAAGTTGTTCAAACTTCAAAGTGAGTCCAAGGCTGAAGCGCTGAAGAGTAGTCAGGTTGACCGTCACGTCATCTTCAAATCTGGATGTAAATGTGATTCGATACAAAGGTGTATACTCACCCAACTTTGTGTTATGTCACTGGAGGATTAATTTCCGAGGGTTGACAATATTTGACTCGATCAATCAATGCGTTAAGGAGGTCTCTGGCGTTCAAGTTGTTCCGTCAGAGTGAAATGACATAGAAGAGAGCACGTCAACACATAGGGACATGGGATACGTTGTAGTGGAATGCATGATCAAGGGCCAATCGTACTCATTGTATCATGAATATCTCCGTTTGTCCTGGCCACCGTGCCATTCGGCGTTGAGCGCTAAGCGCTGAGCAAGTACCTGAGGCGTAACCGTTGCATATCACACGTGCATCAAGTTGATGAAATGCAAGTACCTGCAAGCAGTTAGCACGCACACGAACAGAACCGAATCCCTGGCAGGACTGTCCACCACCCTTGGATCGGGGCCTGAGGCTGCTCGACGAGACCGTTCTTCTCTTCAATATATATTGACTCAGATACCGCCAGGCGTCTAACCGCGCATGAACGCCACCCTATCAGGAACGTTCTTCATAAGGTTCCGCGGAAGGATAACAACCGAAAGTCCGTCATGCGACAATACAATGCTGCCACCCTCATTCACATGCACATATCATACGTGATGCACGATGCATGTGTAACAGTCAAGCGACATTGGAATATGCCCGTATTCCATACTGTTGCCACGTATGTTGGGCTCGCTCCAACTTCCGACTTCGGGCTAGTCCTTGGAATTCAGTTTTTGGATTCCCTGGGTATCGAGTCTCGTGTGTTGGGCCTGTGTTGGGCGGTGTGTAACGTTTTACACACTAGTCAGACCTTAGTGCTACCAGCATTCTCAAGTAGCAGTTCGTTGCTTGAGCGAGCATTATTTACTGTGTAGACCGCTTATCGCAGGACAGCGTTGACAAGATCGGCTGATCGGAATAAGCATGAACGTGAATGTACTCCTAGCCTGGCTAGCCTCATGGCGTTGCAGAACTTAAATGATCTGCCCTAGATAGGATTCAGATAATGCAGTCATAATGACAATTGCACACCAGATCTCGAACTACGAGCAGGACACTGTTCTCCCTGGTTTATCCGAAAGGATAGCTTGTCTCCACCGGTCGCGGAAAAGGTCGCTGATCAGTAACCGTGACCCAAAGAGCAACCAGCCTTTTCAGCCCAATGGCATTGGTCGAGATAAGTAGCAGGCATCGCGATTTTGGTTCACCACAGCCATACAGGGGTAGGCCGGAACTTGGCCGGTGGGCAGACTGGCAGTTGAGTGAAGTGGCCTTGCCCCTTTTCAGCAGACTCAGATTGGCAGCTCTGAGCCAAAGGAGAATCACCTTGGTGCTGACTTCCGACAATTGAAAGTTAAAAGTGGATTTGGATAAAAGATGGCATAAGTTGATGGTTCGCGAAGGCTTCTTCGGTGCTAATATCTTGAGCTTTTCTTATTTCTGAGCGTCCAAGACACCTACGACTGCGGAACGTACCTTGTCCCGATGCCGCCAAGTCAGAACGTATCGTATCTGCTTCGTGCACTCGCCAGAACTGGTCTTGTGGAAGGAACTTATCAAGAGAATGAGTCACCTAAACTTATCGACGGTGCACGTATGGGACGCGGAGAAGAGCGGCGATGGAAACAAAAC
>KN819329.1:1158377-1170094 GCA_000827475.1 Paxillus involutus ATCC 200175
AAGAGCAACCAGCCTTTTCAGCCCAATGGCATTGGTCGAGATAAGTAGCAGGCATCGCGATTTTGGTTCACCACAGCCATACAGGGGTAGGCCGGAACTTGGCCGGTGGGCAGACTGGCAGTTGAGTGAAGTGGCCTTGCCCCTTTTCAGCAGACTCAGATTGGCAGCTCTGAGCCAAAGGAGAATCACCTTGGTGCTGACTTCCGACAATTGAAAGTTAAAAGTGGATTTGGATAAAAGATGGCATAAGTTGATGGTTCGCGAAGGCTTCTTCGGTGCTAATATCTTGAGCTTTTCTTATTTCTGAGCGTCCAAGACACCTACGACTGCGGAACGTACCTTGTCCCGATGCCGCCAAGTCAGAACGTATCGTATCTGCTTCGTGCACTCGCCAGAACTGGTCTTGTGGAAGGAACTTATCAAGAGAATGAGTCACCTAAACTTATCGACGGTGCACGTATGGGACGCGGAGAAGAGCGGCGATGGAAACAAAACGGCGAGACCAGCTCAACAAAGACTTGGCCGCGTAGAGGTCCCGCGGATCGCGTCACAATTCGCCAAGAGAAAGCGGAAGAGAAGAGCAATTTCGTTGCATAGAACTAATATGTGGAGCAGCACTATCGCAATCCAGAGGTGCCAAGCCATCAGGAAGGGGATGTGATACACAAAGAAGGCTGACCTAAATCCTGATTGCACGGAGCATTGGATGAAGGCGTCGTGGAGGACGATAACATGTACACGGTCGAATGTTCGACGTTGAAGCGAATACGGTCCGTTGGTCGTTAGAATCCATAAGTAGTAGAAAAATCGGCGACTGGGCGGAGTCCAAGAAACTGTTTAGTCTTGGCGTACCGAACCTTGTGCCACGGTCCACCGAAAGCCCTTCTGCGAACTGGTCAATGGGGGCCGCAGTGACTCGCCAGACCGTCCATTGAGATTAGCTTACCGGACTCGCCTAGCATCGAAATTAGGTTGCAAGATGATAGATCGGCGACCCGTTACAAAGGACAACTGATGGATATCCAAACGAAAGGGACTCAGTCCAAAGCCGCCATGAAGCCGCCAGTCACTGCTGCCGTTCGAAAAGTAATGAATAGTCTTAGAATAAAGAAATTAGCGTCGGCCGACCTAAATCTACCTTTGCGCCATAGATGCATGCGAGCGAATGGAAGGAGAAGGCAAGTTGTGCCAGTGGCACGAGGCCTGCAAGTTGCGCAGTAGAAACTCGAATAACGTATACTCAGAATAAAGTTTGACTCACTATCACTGAGGAGTCAGAGCAGACACCTCTGATAGCAACTACGACCAGAGTAAGGTTAGAACGTGGAAACTCAGCAGCTTTTGCTGTGGTGAGACAACTTGAAGCATTCAAGAACACGTCGTCCGAGAAGGTCTGCGTCGACTTCTTCGACTCGTCAAACATGGACCTTGGGTCATTGGTAGTAGTGGGTTTCCCAAGAGTGAGTTTCTGCGTCCGTTATGGTCCTCAAACTTATTTTCAGTCATACTTGCATCAGAATCCCCTAGTCGACCAGTTTGTGTATATGATCACTGGTATCACCACCACCGACAATGACCATAAGCTCTATGGGCTATAGTGCTGTACCGCGTAGCCTCCCTTAGGCAGACCGGTATAGATAATAAGAAGACAGTTGTTCTTCAAAGTCTATCGAATGTAACGCAGGCTGCAGCACTAGATCTGCATCTGCCACCGTCCATGCCAGTGATCTCCCTCCTTGCAATGCATGATGGCTGATTTACGGACTCCGGCCTGGCTGTCAGAGGACAGCAAATTTCGTCCGTCCTCTCGGGTTACCTCAAAGCACATGGCCAGCCGACAAGAAGGCTAGGATGCATAATGTAGGTGCCCGGCTCTCGTTCCCTCGGTGTTTGGGCACTGAATGGGTCCTCCCGGCACTTACGACGTCCACACTGAGAGTTGGAGACATGGTAGTCTCCATATGCTGACCCAATATTCTATATGACAGCCGATACAGCTAGAGACATAGAAAATGGACGACGTTGAAGGGCGTCGCCATGTCTACCCCCTGAAAGAAGCCATGGGCATTTGGCGATATGTTACTTAGGTGAGTCCATTCCAGAGTTTGGCCAGTTTTCTCGTGTTAAAGGGAGGTGAACCCTAGCAAACCCAGCTAAACCATGAGTCTCTTATGCAGACCTAATATAATATGACAGTCGAAAATTCCAGCCCCAAAACTTCGGGGGTATTGGTAGTCAAGGCTAGTACTGTTACTCAGGGCTCTGGGCGTATTCACGCCTAATACAAGTTTACAACTGGCATAAGACGATCGTATTGTGTGGATGGTCGCACTGCCATGGGTGGAGTATGGGATGAACCCGGCCATCCATGACCTACCGTCACCAACGGCAAGCGGCAGTCGCTTGTCATTGTCACAGTTTGCTACTAGATGCGGGCAACCAGCGCCGAGGTGAGACTCTCGAGCTCTTAGCAGGACAGCGCATGTTTTTGTGACGAAGGCTGTGATGACCATCCAGGCACAGATCAAGCGACTCCCTTCGAGACGGCGCATTGCGCACGTCTGAACTCAAGCACTGATCATGATGCATGATGACTTGGCCTAATCATATTAGCCTTTCGGGAGTATAAGAAGGCGGGTAACTCTAGGATTATGGATATCCTTCTTTCTGTCACCTCTTAGGGTCACTTAAGCTCCCCGTTCATCCATTCCATTCATTGATTTATACATAAGCATGTTCCGTTCGCTCTTCTCCCTGGGCCTTGTTGGCGCCACATTGGCTATACCAACCACTCTGCTGCCTCGACAACTCCCTCCAGGGTTCGACGCTCCCACTTCCGTTTCATGTCTTTCTCTTCGGAATAGCTGCAATGCGACCACCGTCGACCTCAGCAACTTCTACAACTACACCTCGTGTATCATGCTCACGACGTGCTCTCAGGGGGTTGAGAACCCGGCGCAGGTCCTGTCCGTGAGCCAGGCTCCTGCCAACCAGCCGCGCCTGACTGAGGAGGTGCGTTGCTTCTTGGTGAAATTGCTGTCGACCAAGGTCTCTGAATCTCATGCGTTTTACAGACGTTCTATTCCATGTCTGGCGGAAATTCGTACATGACTCAGCAAAATTATATTGACACCTACTATCATGCCATCTCTGTCACACCCGACGGCACATACCCTGACAAGTATGTCTCAGACAAAGCTAAATCATCGCGGACATCAACTAAAACATCCTTTATTAAGCGTCCAATACATCATAGATCAGTGGCAGACTGTCGCTGCGTGGACCGGTTTTTGTGAAACATTGAACATACCCTACAGTAATTTTGCTGTACGAACCGCAAAGCCCAACTTGTTACGACCTTCCACTTATGCCTTGTTTTATAGGACTGGCTGGAATATTCCTCTGTGCCTGGAGTCTGTCCTGCAGTGCAATCCTGCAATGCGACCCTCGCAGCCAGTGCCAAGCCTTGCGTCCCGCAACCTATCACTGACAACGGCTCATGCGCCGAAATGGTTAATCAATGTCAACTCTGGGTTACTGGTGGGCTCTTCCAGAACGAATTCTGTGTCCTCGCGAGTTTTTGCTCTGCATGGAGCAACACGGACGTCCTTCTCGAGAACGAATATCCGTCATACATTTCCCCTATCCCCACTACCGCCCAGCAGGCAGGGCTCTTCGAGGCTGTGTTTTACAACATGACAGACGGTGCAGCGACGATGTCGCAACAAAATGCGATCGATGCGTACTATGGAGCTTTGGTATGTCCCAATCGTAGATAATCTCACCAAGCTCTGCTCATCTCTCTTCTAAAGACTGGCACATGGACCTCTCTGGGTGGGCCTTTCGGAGCTTACACGCCAGGACAGACCAGCAACAATGGCCCATACCCCACATCGTACGTGTGTCCCTCAGGTATTTCGGGAGTTAGCGCCTGACACCTTATATTCTTTCTTAGCAATGAATATGTGATTGATTTCTGGGGCATCATTAGTGCATGGACCGGGTTCTGCGACACCCGTGAAATTCCCTACTCTAACCTCGCGGACTACCTCTCATATGCTGCAGGAAGTGGATACCATCCAACCTGCTGAGTCTCCCCCGTAGCTCATCGCTCTGGGTGTTTATGGTGACCGAGTAACCAACTTGCTCGACACATATACCGATTAATGCGGTCGTCTTTCTTTGAACTTACTTATTAACTTCGAACTCTTATGGACGTTGTGTTGTAGCAGTTTGAACGGACTCTTGTTGTCTTTAGTGACCATCGTATATTTTTCATACCACCGTCTTCGTGAGGGCATACGACGACAACTTGGAGAAAAACAATTACAGGGCGACGAACTGCAGGACACCGAGACGCAGCGTATCCCATGTATCCAATCATTCTGTTCCTATTGATGGAGAGAGCCCTCGCGCGTACTGCAGGCGGAGGTTTCACACGTGCGTTGGTGCGTTATTGTGGCAACCATCAAGTGAGGTGCATGTGCCAAGTGTCAAACCCAGAAGCCAAGCCATGCGCGGCTTCGGCGATGATGAGAGAAAAGGGAGTTAAAGGGTCATCCCTTGATAGGGTAGTGTTTTTCATGAGCAGTTGCCTTTTCAAACACCCATCATTAGTTGGTAGTAGTAAGTTATGAGACGCCCATACGCCTGACGGGCCCCAACCTAGTCCACTTCAGGATCCCCCTGCAAGACGGGAGCAGCTTTGAGCACCGCGTCTCTCCTCTTTTTGAGCGCACTGGCGTACGCCTTACAGACCCACTTGATATATCCCAGGTCCCTCGCTCGCCCGTGCTCGGCTAGCCTCGCATGGAGCAAATCTACGTCGTTAAAGCCTATGAGGGGTGGGACGCGATCGTCCTTTGGCCCAACGGCCGATGTGAGCCGAATAAGCGGTCGTGAGGTCGTGGACGACGAGGGCGTGGAGGGAATTGGGTTCGCGAGTACTGTGCGTGTGGAGAGGATCGGTGGCTTGGCGAACAGCGTAATAGTCGGCGATTTTGGGGTGGATACAGGGGATGTCATCTGGGGAGCAGACGGGCTCAATGATGACCTCGGCTGCAATTGAGTCGGCGGCTGGAGCAACGCAGTGGGTGGATATTGAGAAACGAACGTCCGCAACAGTGTTAGAGCTGCATCAATGTCACCAGACCTACGAGCGAGTAGTAATTAGGATGAGAAGTGGAGAGCTGTCAGTAAGACCTACAGTAGAAGTACCCTCCTCATAGCAGCATGCGCCCGCTCGATTGATCTAGCGAATGAACCAACAGTTGCCTTGCCGTTTCTCACACCTTCCGCTTCGGTGGCTTGCCAGCGTTGCCAAACATCCTGAGCCCACCGAGCTGCCACACGCCTGTCTTCGGCACGCGCCAATGTGCATCTCTCCAAAGCACTGATATATATGTGCTCGTCGGCTTGAAAACTCGACTGTGCAGATGAGAAGTTTCGGCCAAAGAGCGAGTTAAAAACTCCCTGAGAAGTCTCGACGCTTGCGTGTCTGTAGAACACAGACAGGTAAGCGTTCAAGAGAGCAGGTGTCAACTCGATACGGGAAAATCGGCCGGCAAGAGTGCTGTCTGAAGTGAAACTCTGAAACCCCCCTGGAGAAAGGTTTCTATCCCGAACAATCCTGTCGAAAAGTGCCCTTGCTTCTGCGATGACATCAGACGGCGTCTGGGGCGGGAGTCGGGAGAACGAAGGTACGTTGTCCATCCGAGCGTTGGTGAGGACTTCATCGGCCTGCGTCTGGCCAGTGTCCGTGTGAGAGGGTGAATCGCCGAGGCCTGGCATCTTATCTGTCTGAACAACCTGGGTTGCGAAGGCCTCTCCGTTGGACTGTGTGTTACCGTCGACGAGCCGAGTCGCGTCTCTCCTAAACGGCGGCCTGTACGATGCGTAGGTGTGGAAGACGTGCATCATCAGTTCTGCATCCACAACTGCAGTGTCCTCTTCGGCTGCTTTATCACCCCCTCGTACAGCTTCTGCGAGAATCCACCTGGCCTTGTTCAGGTCACCAGCGCGCTTGCAGCCCTCTAACAAAGCACACCATAGACCTCTGCCGCTGGTCCCTGTTATCGAATACCGATCGCCCATCTCCCGCGCTAGTCTCATACCCTCCCCAACCCATTCTTTGCCGGCCCTGCCGCAGACTCTTATAATAGCCTCGTACGCTCCTTTCGTGGGCGCTACGCCGCTCTCCTGCATCTCTGTCCACAAATCTAAAGCCCGTTCGGGCTCCGGTCGAGTGGACGGTCCGCACGCTCGGATCATCAGAGCATAGAGGTGTGCATCTGGTGTAGGATGTGCAACGTAACGCATGTGTGCGAATAGATCCCAAGCTTGTCCTTGTGCAGCAGCACGTCCAAGTCCTGCATTGGAGGAAGGAGATGTTTGTACATTGAAAAGGGCAGAGATGGCTCTGGTGTAGGATCTCATCGGGGCAAAATGTCCAGCGGCCTCGTATTGATGCAACACAGCAAGTGCACCCGTCGGAAACTGTTGAGTGCTCGAGAAAGAGTGTCCTGAAATATTGGAAGGAAGTGCCGTTTTCGCGATATGGGCTTTGACGTGCAAATCGCGCTGATTTTCGGTGGGCGGTCCTTTTGATGGGGGATGAGTCAAACATTCATCAAGGGGGGGTAAATACATACCAGACAAGATGCGAGCCATAAATGACTCAAAACGCCGAGTCTCGCCCCGTTTAGCATGGTCCGCAAGTACTGCGTCAATGCTCTCATCTGGAACATGGAATCCTGCCCTCTGTCACAGGACAGTTTATTTAGCTTACAATTCGCCAATGATTTCAGATCTTACCTGCATAAGGCAAACAGCCTGCTCAGCAGCAGAGGTATCACGTTGGTCTATCTGAAATCCACAACATTAGATAGTGGGTCGAAGTAGTCCACGAGAAACAACTTACGCAGATCCTCACGAGAGACATCCACTCATCTTTGGAGAGTATACCTACATGAACTCGTGCCGGGGCATTTTTTGGAACTGCCTCGTCTTTGAATTCAGCTTCGCCAACCGAAACCAGGGCAGCTTCCATTCGATCCAATGCTATTTCGAGAAGCTCCACGATGCGTGCATGCTGCTGAACGGCATCTGCATTACGCGGCGCAACCACCACTTCACCACCACGTAAACCAGATAGCCTTTCTGCAAGCCCTCCTTCACGTGCTCCCACCGGAGCGGCGATGAGAGCACTGACTAGCCTCTCCTCTACGGCAGCGATAGACAGCTTGTCGGATTCTAACTGCCTGCGCCCAAGCTCTTTTAGGTTGACGTCTGATTGCAGACTGGGCGCGAGTACCGGATCGAGTTGCATCAGATCTTCGTACAGAGAAAAAAGCTCTTCGTCGGAGGTTTCTGCAGTATCTTGTGTTGCGCTAACTGTAGCCTTTGGTCTCGTCCATCTCAGCCTGAATGCACAGCTCCAGAAATCGACATACCTCGGCCTCATTGATCAACTTGTGGCTGACTTCCTTCAGACGTTGGGCTTTGATTTGCATGTCTGACATGGGAAGCATGATATCAACAGGAAAACCTCGGGTTACTTGATCCGTCGACCGGTATGGTTGACTGACGGAAAGAGAGCCAAGCCTTCTGTGTCTACGACGTCTGGATGATACGTTAAGACATGAGCCCGGAGCAAGAACGGAATCAAACCACACCGCGACGGGATAGCCTGAATATCGTCAAAGCTTGGTGGAGAAACCATTGGCTGTGGCATCGGAGCTATGGCGACAGCCTGGTGCATCATTCGCAACAGGTGAGCAGATCTATGTCGAGGGCATGCACGGGAGGGAGAAAGTGCAAAGTCTATGAGACCCAGAGGAGGTTTTGCGGCGACCATATCGTAAGACGCGTTGGGAACAGCTCTAAGGCGAGGAACTCGGACCAGAAGCTTTGAAACTTGAAGTGCGCGCGCTTTCGTCGTATAGAAAAGCTCGACCGCCGAGGTCGTTAGCTCAAAATATTGTATCACGTGACATTTATAGAGACAGACATCATCACAGGTGGGAATGCGACACTCTGCAAAAGCTGACTCTAACTTGAAGGCTCCGGCTAGCGCTCAGGGATCGTCATATTCTTCGTTACATCCTCACATGTCACATGGCACCCCTATCGACGGAGTACCAGGCCAACTCGAGAGTGCGTTAATAATTTCAATAATGGCGTCGCAAACAAGTGAAAATCTACAGCAGCAGTACGACCCACAGGCACTATGGTACAGTTGAATCGTGATGTACATCTTTTATTGATTCTATGCTGATGGACGCGTGAACCAGAAGGGCCAAAAGTCTCGAGCCATTGCCGACTCACGGCCTGCTCCCTCAGTCGATCTGCCTTTGAAACTAACATTCCTACACCCCTCTCTAGAGCGTCATAGGCGCTTAAGCCTTGGCCTCAGCGTCCTTCTTGGCGGCAAACACCAAAAGGTCGCAAACACGTCTCGAGTAACCCCACTCGTTGTCGTACCACGAGATCAGCTTGACGAAGGAGTCGTTCAACATGATGCCAGCAGTGGCATCGAAGATGGAGCTGGCCGGGTGGCCGACAAAGTCGGTGGAGACCACGGCGTCCTCGGTGTACTCAAGGATACCCTTGAGTTCAGGAGACTCAGAGGCAGACTTGATCGCAAGCTTGATTTCGTCGTAGGTAGCAGGCTTCGAAAGGCGTACAACCAAGTCGACGACGGAAACATCCAGAGTAGGGACACGGAAGGCAAGACCACTAAAGAAAGTGGTGTCGGTGACAATTCAAAATCAGCCAGCACGGTTCCAAACTCACGTGAGCTTTCCATTGAGGCTGGGAATAACCTTTCCGACAGCCTTGGCGGCACCGGTGCTTGAGGGGATGATGTTGTTATTAACAGCACGTCCACCGCGCCAATCCTTGGAAGAAGGACCATCGACGGTCTTCTGGGTGGCAGTGGTGGCGTGGATGGTGCTCATGAGGCCTTCAACGATGCCAAACTTGTCGTTGATGACCTTGGCAAGCGGTGCAAGACAGTTGGTCGTGCAGGAGGCGTTGGAGATAACGGTGTATTTTGAGTCATAGGAGTCAAGGTTGACACCGCAAACAAACATGGGTGCGTCGGCTGAAGGTGCGGAGATGATGACCTTCTTGGCACCACCCTTCAAGTGAGCGGCGGCTCTAAGTGATGGAAAAACGTAAGTGATAATATCCCATTCGATGGCATTCTAGGCCTACTTGTCGACGGTGGTGAAGACACCCTGACAAAAAGTAGCTTCAGCCCCACCCCTATCCGCTGGTTATATTACAGCTACTCACAGTGGATTCAACAATGTAATCCGCACCAACATCACCCCACTTGATGTTGGCGGGGTCGCGCTCACCGAAGACGGTGATGGGCTTTCCATTGATGTAAAGTTTGCCATCCTTGACGTGTACGTCACCATCAAAGCGACGGTGGACGGAGTCGTACTTGAACATATAGACCTGGAAATGGCTAAGTCACTTGGTGGAGATAAGAAGGCTGAATGCATGCCATGTAGTCAAGGTCAATAAAAGGGCTATGGTGCGTGGAGTTAGTCGGGGTATTTACACGGACGCGAGGGAGACACATACTCGTTCACAGCGACGACCTCAATGTCCTGGTTCTCAAGCGCATTGCGCATGACGATACGGCCGATACGGCCTGTAAGGCGATATCAGATACACTAACTGCTGCTATGATACGTGAGACCCACCAAATCTGCAAGAGAAAGAGTTAGATCTCGTCGCAGATGAAAAAGACACAAAGAAGATGCATACCCATTGATTCCGACTTTGACCTGGATGCAAAGTGTTAATCAACGATGGCAAGGACGCGGATGGTGTCGCGGATACTCACCATTGTGTGTTGTTGGGTGGGACGTAGTGAGGAAGTGCTGGGAGATGGGGGAGAGATTTTAGAGGTTTATATCCTATATCTAATCGGTTTTCCTATCGGAGTTTAGAACATTGTCAACGTCACTGCCAGCTCCCAGTCAGCAAGTCCCATCACAGCCTAGCACCAGCCTAGCACTCTTCATGATCACTAAGTCCGCTGTCTAGTGCGTGGTATTTACTCCATCCAGTCAAAATACAAATGTCCATGGGAGGATAAATGCGACAACCTGCAAATTCCGTGAACGTGCGCGTGCCTGATTGTCTTTTCGGGTGGCAAGATTATTAGTAACATTATTGACCATCACGGCATCGGAGTATGTTATGAAACGACCTGTACCATCGATAACAGTACTTCGGCCCTCATTCGGACTGCCCTCAGACTGACCGGTTCGACCGCCATCGGGACGTCCTCCGTTTCACCACACGCTGTCAGTTGAATCGTGCGACAGTGATGTCCAGCCATTCCCGATCAGAAGATCCACCCGTATATACCCTCCTATGGACTACTCAGCTAATGCATGATGGCAGGGTTACTAGCGACCCTCAACGAATATGCCTTGGTCGACGGGTGCCTGATGCGTCTAGATAAAGGCAGTGGCAATGCCTCCGCGCTGAGTCCGTCCGAACTGAATGACTCATTACCCCTATCTCCTATCAACGCACTGTCTTCCAGACTAAGTTGCCGTGAAGGTGGAGCGACCTACGGCAACTTGTTTCATGGACAAGCCGGGTGTCAGGTACTTAATGGAATTTGACGGCCGAATGGGAGGGGTCGGACTCGAGAGCATTGACGAGAAGGCCCGACTCGGAAGACGTGAAAACAACGGAAAGGAAACGTGGAATATGCCATAATGGAGACGTGAAAACGCGGGACCGTTACTGCTGAGCTAGTGAGACGAGGAGGCGCGTTCAAACCCAATGGAAGATGTAGGAATTGGCCCTTCGTCAACCCCGTCGCAAAGCAACTAGGTCCGGATGAGGTGATTTGGCTAATGATTCCGAGTCAGATCCCGTGTTCAACAACCACACTTACCTTGGCCTCGGATCTGTTGATCTGGTTGAGAGAGACTAGGTCCTGGCAATAAACCAAGTACGTTACCATCATGTCCCAAGCTGCGACTCACGCAAATCTCCACCGCAGTCGTAGGCTTTGATGACATCGACACTAATGCCAGCGCTCGTGGGTATATGGGCAAGTCAATGCATATAGCCAAGCGAGAGCTGGGCACCGAATAACTTACAAAATGCATACCGGCCGACGCCTTGAGCCGCGAGTCTGGCAGTAGCGGGTTTGTTTGGGTCGTCGACATTTACTCAGTGACGCTTTGATTTCGAGCTCATCATGCATGCATCACCCCAGTTCTTCGTCACGCGTCATTCAACATGGCTGACAGGCAGGTGGCTAGAGTAAGCTGATGCAAACTTGGAAGACTGAAACTTAGCCTTCAATGTTCAATATTCGATTTCAGATTGCCTGCCGCGGATGCCCGACTTCAAACTCTTTGCATCGCTTCGGGCGACCTGAACCAGCTCTCTCTGCCAGTATACCTGCCTCGATGGACAAGGGTTCTTTCCTCAGCTACACGCTCTCCCGCCTTACTTTGTTTAAGACTAATGGAATTGTCCTTAGACAGATCGCAAGGCAAAGACCCCAGAAATTGTAGCTGTGGCTACGATCCCCTACGAACACCTTCGGAGAACCCCAGCATTTTTCAAAGCAAGTTGTTACTCTCCTCTTTATCTCCATGTTACTTAAAGATCGTGACTCAAGCGTGAACATGGCCTGCATCCCACACAACCCAAGACCACGGCTTTCCCTG
>KN819329.1:1218298-1230365 GCA_000827475.1 Paxillus involutus ATCC 200175
CCGAGGAAGAAGCGGATGGGGTACGCGAGCAAACCACCGAATACCTCAATCGTGTCGTAACGTGTCTTCTTCCGCCCATCTTCCACTACTTCAACCAATGCTTGCCATCGTTCCGCGTCAAGAATCCAGCTAGACCGCTCAACGTTTTTCCATGCGCAGCGGAAGTTCTCAGGATCAAGTGTAGTTATCACCTCGAATGCTGAACTGGCAGGAAATATCTTCGGGGGTTCGAAGGAAGGAGGGATGTGAACGGGGTAGATGAGGAGGTGAGCTCCAGCACGAGGTGTCTGCTGCGAAGGCGGTAGAGGGTTCCTCAATGCGTCGGTGAGACATTGGCCACGTCTATTACCACGAACACAGGACATGTTCAACATGGCGCGAGAGGTGGGAATATCAGCCTCAGCGACGTAAAACAGGAAAGTAGCACGTACACAAATGGGTTCCTGCACGACAGGCACAGATAAGCTTAGAACGCAGTATACAGACACGTTCCCCGATGGGTGCGGCCTCCGAAAACTCACCACTCGTGGTATGACTTCCAGTCCATCAATACTTCCCATACTAGCTCGCGTGGCGCATCAATTACGATTGATGCAGACGCGCTGAACACTCCATTTGAGGCGAGTGGAGGAAGACCTGTATTCGAGGCCATTTGTGGTTCGTCACGTTGGATTGAGGTTGAGCGCGAGCAGCCTCGTTGTTCAACTTGTTGTGTTGTACTTAGCCATCTTACATAAACAATTTCCTTAAGAAGACGGCTTATATAAGCAAAATTTTGAGATTGGACGCTGCAGTCGTCTGAGTGCTAGTGACCGGGATAGTAATTTCCAGTACCACGGGTGAGTTCACGAGCAAGATTCGTTTCTCTGGCCTCTGGCTACGTATACCCGGATATTAATCGATCGGGCCCACACAACCGCTCGTCTCAAAAACTATTTTGCAAGACAAGTGCAAGATGCCTTCTGCTCTCGCGACACAACTTGCTACATCAGCTTCCCTCAATGCGTCCTTTCTCCAGGACCGTTCAAAAAAGAGGCAGACCGAATCCTACCTATTCACGGCTAAAGATTCCGATCTACATGACCTCGACTCGATACACGCGCTCGCAATGACCGCATTCAGCCAGCTTTGCACACTTTCACCTGCGTTCTCGTCTCGGAATGTGAAAGCGGGGGACGATGGCATGCCTTTGGCTGTGGACTTCGAACACAATCTCTTCTCGGATGCTGCGAAGGGTATGGATCGGACCTTGCAGACTAAGGAAGTCGATGCAAACCTCGATCGGAACATAAACGCGTTCCTGGCACTCCTTGGGCCTTGGCTTATGGAGGTGCCCACTAGCAAAGTTTTGGAATGGCTCATCAGGCGATTTAGGTAAGTCTCATAGTTCCATATACGACGACGTATCTGTGACGTTTCTCTCAAGAATCAACGAGTTCAACGTCGAAGCATTACTCGCTCTATTCCTGCCTTACCACGAGTCTCCGCATTTTGTCAAAATGCTCTCGATCCTGCACATCCAGTAGGTACTTGGTTGAGAAAACAGTGATGTACTGATGAAATGCTAGGCCCAACTCACCGTTTTCGTTCCTACTCGTTTTCAAATCGGCAGCAAAGCCCCTGGCACGGAATGCGTTGATCAAAGCCATGGTGTCGAGCACGGAGTTTGCACGTTTCGCTTCTGGACTTCTACCTATAGCGGTTAAATGTACACCAAGTCTGCTCGCCAATGCGATTTATTTTTGCTCACCTTTCATCCTAGGTTCACAGTCACATCGCACGCTACTCGCTTTTCATGCTGCTACAATGCACGACTACATATCCAGCGCCCCAACTCTGGATGATGGCATACTCGCATTCATTCTGCCTGCCTTGCTAACCCCCCTGCAGGCGGCCCAGAAAGACACCAATGTCGCGGTGGGTTTGTTCGTTGCTTGTCGTACGGACCCTACCTGACTTTTGTCAACTAGCTTGGGAGCTTTGTTCTCCTCTGCACGCTCTCGCACAAAGTGAACTTGACACCTGCCGCCCTGTCCGCTATCATCACGTCAATTACCCAGGGCTCAAACAAGAATTCTATACCTACCGCGCATTTCGTGAGGGTCGCAGTGGCAATTTGTTCACCACAGGATGAAATTCGGGAGTTCCCCGTCGGTACGAGTCACTCGTGTTCGAAAATGTCGTATGTCGTTTTCTCAAGCTATCATCTAAAAAACATAATGAGTGGTGGTATAGCGGGTTTGCCAATGAGATCGATAAAGTAATGGGGATTGTGGGTGCGGAGAAGTTCATTCTCCCCCTCTTGCGGTCCCTGCGTAATGAGTGCGTCATTTGGTGTTTGTTTCCCTTCAATGATCAACTTACCAACATTTCACCCAGTATCCAAGTGCCTCGGATTTCGTCTCTCTTTTCTACAGTCATCAACTCTACAGATGCTCCCGTGGCGGTTATCGAAGAAGTATCAACCATTCTCATCCGTCTCGCCGTGTCTGCAACCAATGCGGAGTCTGGCGAGGCTGCTGGTAAAACTAATGAGAAAATAGCCCACGCTGCGCGGTCACTTCTTTCCCTCGTGTATCAGCGCCACCTCGAGCTTCTCCGTGGTGTTGCAGATGACGTCCTTGCTGAGGTTGGAGGGAGGAGTGAGGAATCGAGCGACGATCGGAAAGAGCGCAAAAAGAGGGCCAACGAGCTCTTTGCTTCATTCTCTCTGGTAACTTCAGCCTCTCATTCAGGTGCCAAATCTAAAGCTTGACATCACGAACTTTAGAGTCATCCATTGTCCGAGTCCAAGGACGTAAATGAGGCCGTGGTCGCTTCTGCGAGCACAACAAAGGATGCACGCCTTCGCGCTGTAGAAAATTTATATTCAACACTGAGAGACACGCAGGGTACAGACAATTTGTCGGATTCAGACATGGTTTGCCGTTTTACTTGTGGTTTGCTTGGGCCCTGACTGACGACGTCTCAGTCATCCATCCGGTCAGCGCTACTTGGTCGACTCTACGATACGCATCCAGGGGTATTGCAAGCGCTCTACGCCTCGCCCGACGTGTTCCTGTCGACAGTTTCCCAGGATACGTCACCTCAAAAGTTACTGGATATCATTACATCCCAGCTTCAACCTACCCCTCCCGCTCGTACAGTTCTATATGCACATGCAGCATTCCTTGCGGGTCCCTTCATCAAAGCACACCCAGACTGTTCCGCCGCTATCCAACAAACAGCACTTTTCCCATTCTTGTTGGCGTCAAAGCCAAAGTTTAAGACAACGCGTGGTGTATGGGAAGCTATCAAGGAGGGCGGTGGTTTCCAGACCGGTTGGCTACGAGGTTGCGTGGATATCTGGGACCGAGCGTCGCTGTTAAGCAAGAGGCACTCGGACAACGAGAAAGAAGAAAGCGACGAAAGCGTTGAAAGGATATGTGAGGTGAACCTTGGCGTAGCCGACAAGATCGCAGGTTCGCAGGCGATTTGTCATTCGCCGTGGAACACGCCTAGAAAGCTAAATATTTTTGTGTTTACAGAGAACATCCTGGCCTCAAATGACATCGCTCAGGACATCAGCCTTACACTCCCCAAGCTGCACGATCCATTACCTCATGCTCGAGCTCTCGCGTATCTTGTATGCCGCGCACTGCTGATACGAACATCAGGCGATCAACAGATTTCGCTGGCTTACCAGATTTTACGGGCTATGCGTTTGACTGTTCTCCAGGGAAAGGATGCCTCGACGGGAGATTTGACTCTCCAAGAGGTTTGTCAGTCTGTTTTATCGAGCGGCTCCTTGTTCATGACAGTTTAAGGCATTGAATGAGCAACATGTGGGAATGAAGACGACTATTAAACCAGGAGGTCGAAACACCATTCATGCGTTGCAAGCTTCGATCCTCGTTCTAATTCCGGCTCTGCCTGCGCCTCGGAACTTCTCAGCTGCGTGGATGTCGATGCTTCCTTTAGTGTGTGGCCTGCCAGACCCTTCTTCATTGTACGCTTAATTTATTTTACAGGATCTTGGGACGGGCCAAAATCCCGGCGATGCTAGTCAGCAGTACGTGTCCCTGATGCACGACACCTACGTCCTCGCCTCCACCTCCGCGATTGCGGCGCCAACGCAACTTTCAACCTCCCTTCTGCAAGCATTGTTCCTCAACCTCAGAGACAACTCCTTAGCTTTCCTCCTCGGTATCCTTCTCTCCACCTCACCTGCCGCAGAGCGAGTGAGAACGCACGCCCTTCTGCACGTTCTCGCGTTTTTGCGTGGACATACCGAGGCGAGCGCAGTCGACTTCCAGACAGCGCTTCCTTCCTTGATCGCTGTCTTACTGCATACCCGAACGGACAAGCGTGACCGCGCATTGATTTTCGAGAGCATTGCACTTCTCAACAGCAAAGCCGAGAAAAAGCACGTGTATGGTCTAGACACGATATATGGTGTAGCCTCCTGTGAGTTCATCCCATTAGTTTACATGAAGTGGCGCTCACGAACCTGTGACAGCCCAGTTGCAATATGTTGACACCAAGGATCTTTCCACCTACATCAAAGCTATGACAGAGAATCGGGATCAGCTAGTCCAAGATCCGAGATACATTCAGGTGTTCCATCAGCGGCACTTCGAGGGTTCTAATGCAAAGTATGTCATGTTTTTCTGGTCCACTCGTTCTTCGACGCTCACGGTTGTGCCCAGGTATAAACGTCGACTTCTCTGTTTCTTGCTTTCACACGTCATCGCACATCCCTTCCCATCCGCCCGCATTTCACTTCTCCGTTCCGTCGAGGATGTCGCCGACTTCTCCAAGTCTCACCTGTTGCTCCCAGTTGTGAAAGATTTGACCCAAGGCTCTGCTTCAGTTTCCCAGATGTTTGGATCGTCATTCGAAGAATACACATCGCTTGTCGTAGCCGGCTTCCTCAGTACTATCCCAGCAGTCCTTGGAAATCCAGATAATGATGAAATCTGGCGTACGTTTGTTGGGAACCTCCGGTTGTACTTCCAATCTAGTAAGTTCGTTCAACATTCGTTTTATCGTATGCACTGATCGGCATCTCATAGACTCGAGCACATCTGCTCGGATGCTATATGCGGATGCTCTTGAGCAAAGGCTCTTTGCTGGTCTCGACCTGGAGAAACGCTCGGAGATTTGTACGGTTTTGATACAAGCAGGCGCAGAAAGCGGTGAAGCGGTGAGCAATGATTGAGCCTTCTTCATCACATATATGCTGACCTGGAGTCTCAGTATCTGGCATCCAAAGCCCTCCTTGGGAAGCTCCTTCAGGACGTTGTGCTCATCACTCACCTCCTTACGCAATTTCAACCCGTCCACGTCGAGAGCGAAGCGCCAGTTAACAAGCGCGCGAAATTGGACAAGTAATGCGAACTTCCTCTCTTGCTTGGGAGTTTAAACTGATGATGCTCATAGGGTACCGCGTGCTTCAGAGATCGACCAACTACAACCGTTAAGTCTGCTGGCGGAAGTCCTCGGAACGACAGAGATTCCGGGATCCTTGGATTTGATCTCTCACCTATTAGAAACCCTTAGCAAAGTCATTCGCTCCGAGCTTTGGGGACCGTCAGATACAAGCTACGTGTGTCAGATGTTGATGGCTGCGATCGAAAAAAGCGCAAGTAGAGTCACGGTACGTGTCCCTTCAACACAGTTCCGGTTTGGTGTCTGACGCGAAATCAGGAACCCCCGGCGAGGCCGATTCGCCTGGATGTTTTGGTTGAACTTATCCGGGGTTGGTCGCATTACTTTTTCTTCATACATCAGTTTTCTCAAAACCATTGGCAGTTACCAGCAATCCTCAAACCTTCAACGAGGCTCTGCTATTAATGGCCAACTTAGCTCGACTCACCCCTGATTCTGTCCTTCATAATATAATGCCCATCTTCACGTTCATGGGATCCAATGTTTTCCATAGGGACGATTCCTACAGCTTCAGAGTCGTCTGAGAGCTTGGATGCGGCGTTTCAGAGTAGCTGAAGTAGATGCCGAATGCTCTCCGTCCCTGTACATCGGTCTTAAAACCCGCCGTAAAAGATGGATTAAGGATGTAATTTACCGAGGGTAGTCCAAAAATGCAGCCGTAGCACGCTCCGGAGTTGTAAGGCACGACGTCAGCCGCAAGCACTCTTTCAATATCTCTGTAAGAACCTGCGAGTGATTGTGAGTGGTATCTCCAGGTGAATAAAATGGCGAATCTCACGAATATCTGCGATGACCGATCAAAGTGTCGTAGCAGCGAGGTGGGAAGAGTGAGAGTACTTTGCGCTTCCTCGGGAGCTTGGCGGCTTGCACGGTTGGTAACTTTGTCAATCAAGAGCATGCAAATCGGGGCCAAGAACGCTTGAGCTCCAAGTACTTCTGTAAGGTGCACGAAGAAGCTGATCGGAGAGGTCAACTACGGTGTCAGTTTATTCACAAAGTCACAAACTTTTGTCTCCGGTGTCGGGGAATATGGTTGGATGCGTCAGTGAAGATACGGAGGAAGTCCCGTGCCCCAATGTATAAATCAAGGCCGCTCGAGTACTTTGTCTTCAAAGACGAGGCCATAACTGGCACGATGCTGTCGATGGTCTGTACCACATCGTTGAACAAGTTTCCAAAGAGCGAGCAGGTTCGTACTTACATTCTGTCCTATTTGCGAGCACGTCCTTGACGACGTCGGCATCTGACAAGGAGACAGACGTACCCGGAGGCGGTAGCACCACTGATCTCATCATCCACCTTGTGGACCTCACTACGCTCCAAATTGGGCAGGCTCCAGAGAGTGACTTGGCGGCGATCGTTGCCGCGGCTCAGACAGCGATTGAGCGGGTTATGAAAGTGATCTCTGCTGGAGAATTTTTGTCTGGAGTACTTGTTATGCTGAAATCCGAGGAATCGAGAGTGAGTATCCTCTTGACTGGAAGGGTACCTGCTGACACTGACGACGCTTCTCAGATCAAAGCCGGAGCTCTCGTTGTCATATCGGAAAGAGTCCCTCTCATTCATGAGAAAGTGCGCCAGGAGCATCGAGCCACGATGATAGAAATTGTCGACCTTGTCCGCGACATTATCGTGCGTCAGTCAGCTGGCACTTTGGTTGAATCTGCTCTAGCCGCCTTGAACGCTATCGCCTCCACTTGCTGCGCCGGAGAGGAGTCCGCAGTGTTGGCTACTTTACCGCATGCCATCAAGGTAGTGAGATCCCGGACATCAGCCCCCGCCGCGGTGGCAGTTTTGCCATCCTACATGTAAGTCGATATCAGTCTGAAGCACCACATTCAAACACATCCCTGACATGACTTGGTAGCTCGGCCCTCGGTCCGCGCATCGTCCCTCACTTCAAAGATATCGCACAAGAATGCATCTCCATTCTTCGTGAAGGTCTCAAGGGCAAGAGTCGTGCGTCCCACCATGCACTCCTCCATTACGATTTTAACCTGTTGTACAGAGCTTGCAGGCGTAGGGGAAGGAGCCCTCACGACATTGCAGAGTCTCCTATCATCCCTACCCGCTTTCTACGAGCCCACAGAGCTGACAGAGATAGCGAGGCTTTACATCGAATACAGCGCGACAACAACCGCGGAGAACAACCCTCTCACTGCACTGACGAAAGCAATATCAAAGCGGACGTCGGCTGAGGTTTTGCTACCCGTACTGAATAATCTTTGGCCCAGCATAGGCAAGGCGCAGACAAAGGTACAATTTGATCTTGGGTTTTGTGTGAGATAAGCGCTGAACGACTGCTCAGGAGGACGTTAATGGCATGATTGGGTACTTTACCTTGTTCAAGAGGGGCCTGCATGCTGCTTCCCGGCCTGAGGTACTGGAAAATCTGCGCCAGATTTTCAAGGTGTTCGTGGAAGCTTTCGAGGTGAAGATGGTGTTTGGCTCCAGAGAGGTCAGCATTCGATTTACTGTCAAAGATAACCCGAAGTGATCGTGACCTTCCCAGGGCGAGCCGCATGTAATATCGGCATTCACGGAATTCGTTGTGAAGCTTAATGAAAGCGCATTCAGACCTCTGTTCCGGCGTTTGCATGATTGGGCTTTTGTAGCCGATGATGGTGCGCAGTGCTTCTAGTCCTGCTGTTTGATGACAAGCTTAGTCCCCACAGCTACTAACCAGAGGAAAACCACATTCTGTCATGTGTATACCACCTTGCTCGATTTCTTCAAGGCATGTTTTGCATTCCACCCGCCTAGATTCCATTTTGTTTGGTCCTAATTCATAAACTTCAGGGGCTAATGAACCCTTACATGACAACTCTCCTGCGGCCCCTTACCGAGGTCCTGCAATCATTCAGCTCCTCCTCCGCGCCGTCGGACGCAGCGCTTTGGTCGGGAGTCATTCTAACCATTACGAAATCCTTTGAAGCCGACGACGGAGGTACGTCCATTGCTTTTTCGCCTCTTAGTCAAGCTAGAGACAAGATTTCCTGACTGGCATACAGTTTTCTGGCGTGAAGATAAAATATCTACCATCCTCCCACATTTGCTAGCTCAAGTCCCGACAGCCATACAGCTGCCTCCCCCCGTCGCCAACGCTCTTCCGGCTACACAACCCCCAACGCCAAAACAACTTTTGACGTCTTGTCTTCTCTCCCTGATCTCGCTCCTTCCTAGTGCTTCTTCCGACCTTCTCAAGCGCCTCAATCTTGATCTCCTCATGCACACGCGTTCAGAGGACGCTCGTGTACGAATCCTGGCTCTCGAGTGCACGTGTGAGATGTGGAAAGCGGAAGGGGGCAAACTAATCGGTACGCAATTCAGCCCTTTGGCAAGCTCTGATAAAGGACTCATTGGTGATTTCCATCACTCGCATCCTCGCACTATTTCGACTTGTAGGGTTTGCCTGGAGAACGAGGATGATAAGAAGTTCTTTGAGGGTGCACTTGCTTGGGATTTGGAGATTGACGGAAAGAGCTGGAAGGATGGCAAGAATGTGAGTTGGCATAGTCATGTCATTTCTCGTTTCCTGATTGCTGACAACGGGGTTTTTCCTCTCACAGTTCAAGTAGAAGGAAGCATAATCTGTTTGTTTAGATAGGTGTAGGTTTTTTGTCGTCAGTATGTTCTCTCCACCACCACCGGTTTTTGTACCACTTTACTTGCATGCTGTAGGTTTGCTCTGCGCGAGACATTCTACGTCTTCTGGAGTGAATTAGATGGGATAGAAGATAAGGAATCGTTCTGGTGGGAATACACATCGATTGATATATAGGATGACCTTCCCAGAACCCCGAACGTGGTGTTGTGCTATTTGCCACTAAGTTGAGACTTCGAGTGATCACTGGTGTGCATGACTACCAATAGCAATATATGATATGGACTACAGCCAGATGGTTTTGAACTCACAGCACCTACTCGATGCTTACTACAAGCCGCTAATGCTACCAGCGACGCTCTCGACAGCATTCTTAAGTTTGTGAGCCTCTCTGACGACGCTGTCGTTTTCATCCTCTGCACACTCCGCAATGAATGTCGCAGTCTCCGCGATCCAACTTTTTATATTCATAGCTTTCCCAATCGGGCGCACAATCCACGGCAGCTTGAGCATCCTGACCCCGGAGGATGAGGGCACCGGAGATGATAGATGCGTTGGGTTCGCCGAGGACACCCACCGATCCGAAGAGGTATTTGCGGGATGCTTCAAGACGATTGAAGAATCCTCCGATTTGGTTAGAGGACTTGAATGTGACAGTGAGTTCTTCGTTGTATTTGAAGTCGACACGCCAGACAGAGAAGCCTTCTTTGTCGAAGCTATTCGTGTGCAAGAAATGGTCAGCTAACATGTTATCAAAAGAAAGAAAGATGACCTCAGGCGAAAAGACGCTTAACGTACTTGGCGTAGAACCATTCAAGAGCACCGCCAGGTCCACGCGTCTCCTTGTTAGAGTACGCGCGTTTCCAGTCCTCAAGGTTGAAGGTCGATTTTGGTAGGAGATCGAGGGGGTTCTTGGCTTTAGGTTCCTCAGGGACGAGGTTGTCATCATCATCATCCTCATCGACCTCCTTCTTCGGCTTCTCCTTCTTCTCCTTTGGGGCAGCTGGTGCTGGTGCAGGGGCGGCGGGTTTGGGTTCCTTCTCCTTCTTGGGTGGGACGTATTGCAGTGCCTTGTCAACGTATGTGATTTCTCCCCAGATCTCTTTCAACTTGGGTTGGTTAGCGATCGTCTCCAGATGACGGATTACGTTGACGAGAGTTGAACGGACTGCCGCGTCAACTGTGACAGCGACGGCACGGTAGAGGGTAGAGGCGATGGTGAGGTCAGCGAGGGTGATACGCTCGCCGACGACGTAGGTGCGTGTGCTGAGGTGGGCATCGAGTGTTTTGAGGGAACGGAGTTGGCGTTCAGCGAGGGCGGTGTGGAGCTATGGACGAAGATTGGTTAGTATTGGCAAGTTCGATGATTGGAACAGGAGGTGACGTACGGCCTTGTTGTAAACCAGGACGCCACGGAGTATCTGGTTGATGAAGTCGGTGTGGAAGCTGATCTCGGCCTCTGCGAAGTGAACCCATTGGTCGACACGGGCTTCGTCCTCTGGAGACGTTCCGAGGAGACCGGAGTTGGGTGCGAGACTGGCAACTATTTTATCATGGTCAGCTCGTGGCCGGAAGAGACAATCGACACGTGAAAGGGAAGAGGAAGATCAGAGCTTGCAACGCTGTCGACATCACATGTTAAGACAGGGATAACTGATCATTTGAATATTTCTCGTCCTTTCCGTTCTCCATCCACCGATCTCACATCAAAGAAACAGTGCAATTCAAAGACAGGAACACGCACGGTATCGCGCAATAGAGGCACCCTCGGTCAAGTTAAGACCATTAGCACCCTCGAGAGCAGGGATCTTGCCGTGGGGGAACTTTGCGAGGAAGTCTGGTTTCTTGTTATCCTCGTAGTGCTTATAATCAGTGACGACGTCAAGCTCTAAGCCACCAATCGTAGCTACGCTCTTGATCTAGATGGGAAGTGTTAGGGCGATCCTGAGTCGTGAAGAAAGACGTAATAGATACGAACGACAAGAGTCTGGCGCATCGCCGGGACAGAGTAAAGTTTACCAATGGGCGCCATTTTTTGAGAGAATGATGTGGATGAAGAGGAGGAGATGGAGGAAGAAGGACAAGGAACGATTGAACAGAAACGATCGCCTAGCACTGTTTTCTCAAATTTTTATCAGCAAGTGCACTTCGACTCATTACAGATAATCATTCGCTTAGGGTTAGGGCAGGCCTTATCGATCTAGGCGTCATTGCAGAAAATAAATGAATAAATATTCAAACGCGTTCTTGGACGGGATGGACAGCGACCAAGGCAGCGACGGCGACATCTCAGAGAACGAACGTCCTCTCAATCACCTGGACACGACTAACGACCCACAGTTCATCCAATCCTCCTTCGACGCGTACTTTCACCAAGCCTCCTCCCGCTCCCGCACATCTGCCAACGTCTTCTCCTCCCGTGTGCTCCCGCTGACACAAGACGAGTACAACAGCGCCATCACAACCTACAAAGCACGTTCTCCCTCCCAGCCCCAAACTCGATGGACGGGCCCACACGACACACGGACCGCCTTCCGCCGCTACGCACATGAGCTCGAGCAGGGGTTCAACCTCCTCTTCTACGGCTTCGGCTCAAAACGCGTCGTGCTCAACACCTTTGCGACCGAGTGTCTCGCAACCCGGGGCCATGTCGTCGTCGTGGACGGCTTCCATCCAAACACCACACTCAAGGACATACTCGCCTCGATCGAGCGTGTTCCCGGGGTGACGGATGCCACCCTCCCCTCGTCGAGCACAGATGCCCAGATACAACGGATATACGACTTTTTCTTTTCTGATGCTCCACCTCCACCACGCGCACGCGCACGTCATCTCTACCTCGTCATCCACAACATCGACGCGCCTCCCATGCGCGCCTCAAAAATAAAAAACTGCCTCGCTCTCCTCGCACTAAACCCCAACATCCACCTCGTGGCATCCATCGACAGACTTAACGCCCCACTGCTCTGGTCCGCGTCCGAGATGCTCGCGAGGAAAGTGTCCCCATCCCCTCTCCCATCTCTTGCAGGTGAT
>KN819329.1:1230795-1274876 GCA_000827475.1 Paxillus involutus ATCC 200175
ACTCTAACACGCGGATACGCCTTCCTCTGCACGACCTCACCACGCTCGCCCCGTACGATACCGAGCTCGCATTCGCCGACCGCTCCTCCATCGCCGGGGCCTCGTACGCATCGACAGGCTCCCGCTCTGCACTGAACTCTCTCACAGGCACAAGCGGGCACGGATCAGGAGGGGCAGGTGCAGGTGCAGCGCAGCTCACAGAGAGCGCAATCTCCCACGTCTTGGCAGCCGTCACAGCAAAGGCCAAAAAACTATTCACATTGCTCGGCGCGCGACAGCTCGCGAATATTGATGCGGCACCGGGAGACTCCCAATCCGGCCCACATACGAATGACACAGGCTCAGCGACGGACACGTCCCACTTTGGACTGACCTACAACGCGCTCTTCGCACTCGCTCGCGACCATTTCGTGGCTACGAGCGACACGGCGCTGAGAGCTTTGTTAGGAGAGTTTAGAGATCATGGTTTGATTTTGGCTAGTGCGAGTGGGACCGCGGGTAGTGGAGCTGGCGGAGGCGAGACGCTTTGGATACCCCTGAGGAAGGAGAGGCTCGTGAGGGTACTGAAGGCGATCGAAGGTGAATCGTAAATTGTTCTCGAGACGTATGTACCTATTACATAGCATCATCAATGTATCTATACATCAACAGTGGCTGCGCCGTTCTTCCGCAATCCTCGCACCTACCAAGGGGGCTTAATAGCAAGTCTTGATATCTTATATACACACTTGCAGACGAATATACGAAGCTAGTATACGTATGGAATGATGCGATAGGGAACAAGCTTTCGGTACTTTTCCCAGTCTTTTCCGTGCCTGCGTGTCAGGAAATGACGGTCAGCATATCGTTTAGGTAAATTGTCAGAGGAAACCCAAAGAAAGACACGCAGGGAACTGGAAAAGCCAAAACGGACGACACAAGACACGAGAACTCACTTGATCTCACAATTCTCATCATCCCTCCTCTGCCTATGAATAAGCAGTACCGCGAAATAAATGAGGTAGAAGTAGGTGATGGGGGTCTCGAACCCGGTCGGGAGGGACCATGCGAGTGCCATGACGAGATCGCCGCTGTACAAACGCAAGACATGGATGAAAGTCGGAATGAGCACCGTGTCGGGTCAAGGGAAATGAAAAGACGCACAAGTAGTTTGGATGACGCGACCGTCCCCACCATCCCGAAGTAAGCAACTTTGACCCCTTCTCCGTCGTGAAATACTTCAGATCTTCACCACCAACGATTAGCTTACCACGATACTCAACCCCTCATAAAACTCGCACTCACTCTTTGGATTCTTCCCATTCCTGAAATCATTCTTCTCGCCATTCGCATCCCTGAAAATCCAATACCCAAGTGCGTTGACACCCACTATCCCAACCGTGCTTGCAAGGCCAAGCTCGACGGGTTTAAAGACGAGGTACCGGGCCTGGAGGGAGTACACGAAGGGTACCCAGGTAAGGTCCCCGACTGAGAGCATGAATCCGAACCCGTCGGTGGTGATGTCCATGGTTGTGAATATCGCAGGCTGATACGTAGTAACACCCGTCAACACGACGAAACAGAGGAACGGGGACGAACAGGAAATTAAATGAGAGACATGGCGCAATGCAAACGCACCTCATTATACAGCCCATCTGCAACGTAGAACGCCTGGAAGGCCAACACGAGCCACATGCTCCACGTCACGTTTTCAAAACCACCACGTCTCACAGCTTGCTCGCATACCATGCTGATGTCGGTGAGAACCCAAAGAATAAGCCCAGGCCGCAGCTCGTTGAAAGACTTGACGTCGAAGGAGCCGATGGAGGGGTTAAGCTCGCGGCCAATGTAGAACTGTGGAGGGGGGTAGCGGGTTGGTGTCTGGGGAAGGAAGGAATCGAAGAGGGAAGCGTACATCGTAAATGGGATTTCCGGAATTGCCTCCAAGGGCCAAAAGTGCGCCCTTTCTGAAGGACCCCGCATACACCGCCAAACCCTGTACGACGGACATAACCAAGGAAGCAGTGACAAACCCAATCCATTTCTGGTAGAGGAAGGTGAATGACTGTGGGCCGTATCGCATGATGTAGCCACTCGTGATGCCCAATGCGAGGAGGAAGGTCGAGAATGCTACATGACACGCGATGTTAAGGGGAGGAACACATCTCAGGACACATTTATAGGAAAATGAGGTCGAACACACCATTGATCTTATATTTTTTCTTTTGCCCATTCCTCAAAGTGACTCCCTCAACCCAATCACCGGGCAAAACAGCCCAAGCAGCCACACAGAACGCATACCAACCGAGATATATCAAGGCAGCCTCGGTATCCCACAGACCCATCCACCATTGCTTATCACTCACAGCCTGTTGCACGCGCTCGGCGAGGAGTGAAGGGGAGAGAACGTATGAAGGGGGGCAGGCACCTGCGGATTCGGAGCAACCAAAGTAGAGGAGGTAGGTCATGATGGGGACGCCGACGGTGATGAGGAGGGCACCGATGGGTCCCATGAATTCATATGTTGTGGTGCGTGGGTTTAAGAGGTCATTCTTGGGAGTGGATGTGGTCTCGACCTTGTGTTTTGTCGAGGACATGGTGGAAGGCGACGCGCAGTGAATACGTGTGAAAACAAAGCGTGCAGGTGCTCTTATGGGTCGTGCCATATTATTACTTACATAATACTGCGTCGTCGGATGTTCCCTCATGGCACCATACCCGCCATACCCGTCCACCCTACAGTGCACCGTGGTGTTACCCGTACCCGTGAGCAGCCCAAAGACAACGTTCAACATTGGAGGATCTAGTGGGGGGCATGGTCGACTTTCCTCAGGCTTCGGAAAAGAACACAGGACAGGCTATATTGCTATAATGATCATCTACCACCACCATGCGCCAATTGGAAATAACAACAGGAAGGTATAACGGGACAGCGGGAAATGACGACGACGGATTGCAACGCGATAGCAAAGGGCGGTGTCCATTCGCAGGGGGACGGCGGGAAGTTGCAATGGGACGGACCAGTAGGTCGGCGAGGTCCTACGCACCAAAGTATTGCAACACGACACTCACCACAAACATTGCAACACCCTATGGACAGTAATTACCACACTTTATTGCAATGGACTAACGGTATAGCCTGGTCAAGGAGGTCACGCAGAGTAATTCTAATTTTTGACCTGACAAAGGCCCGTCCAGGACCCGAGGACTAAAAACTCGCCGTGAAGCTCGTTGACGTTCGCACAGAAACTACCCAACCAAACTCAATCTGAACACGCTGTCGGCGTCATGTCCTCTACCCCAAAGTCTCGTTCGGTATGTTCATTCGCGAGCAACGTGGTGGCAGGTGCCAATCATAATGTTAATGCTAATGTCGTCCTCTGGTTACTGGTTCCTCCTCCGGCGTCGGACGCTCCATGGTGGAGTTCCTGGCAATAAAGTTGTCGCCACGCTTCGAAACCCCGAGGACCTCGCCAACCTCGCCGCCGAATATCCCACTTCCTAATTCGTCGTCGTAAAGTTGGATTCTCCTAGAGCTCAAACATCTCACCTGCATTTGATAAGGCTTGTCAGGCTTTTGGGAGAGTCGACGTTCGTTGTCTTCAACAATGCAGGTCAAATAGTGGTGGGAGAGGTGGATGCTCACAAGCCATTTGACGTCAATTTCTGGGGCGCGGCAAACATCACCAAGGAGGCCGTACGATTCTTCCGAGACGTGAATTCCCCTGCTGGTGGACGCTTGCTCTAGGTGTCTTCTATGGTGGGAATAGTTGGTCGCCCTGTAGTGGGATTTTACAGCGCATCGTGCGTCATTTTCGTGTTGTTTCTGGGGGGTGAAATAAATCCGACTCTCGATAACACTGATTTACAGCAAGTTCGGTAAGAGGATTGTAAGCCCCGTGGCCCACCTCAAGATCAAGGGCCTTGCAAGCAGGGTGGACGTGCTCACCTTAGAAATCGAGCACGTTGATGCGAGCGTGCTTAGATGGAATTCGTCCCGGGAACTAGGGCTGATATACACCCCAGCCCTGCTACGATCTCTGCCATTCAGGACAAACTCAAGCAGAAGAAGTACTTGCGTGCTCATGGGTGCCCTGTCTCCGAGTTTGTCGAGGTTGATTCATCCGTGGAATCAATACAAGTCACTGTAACCCAGCTTGGTTTCCTTCTCGTGGCTCAAAAGTCGGACACTGGCATACGACGGCCGAGGCAACTTTGTGGTGTGAACTAGCAGCTGACGCCCTGCAAGCCCTCGCCTCCTGTGTGACCCTGAGTGGGTGACCGTGACGACATTACCATATTTGGTATTGAGTTGGCAGGTCTGAAACAACAGACCCCTATAGGAATTCAATGATATTAACCTCGGTATTGGCAACTTTGACGACCCATCTACAACCATGCTGCCTACAACACCCCTCGCTATCCAATGTGCAATTATAGTCGTCACCTTTGTTATCTCCATACCCACCTACACCTTCTGTTCACCACTGTGGGATGGTACATGTTCCTTCACTGACAAAATCCGCTGCAGTGCAGTTGCCTTTCCTAGCACTATCGTCACTCTCGTCATGGGGTTCATATTCAATGCAAAGCATCTCAAGCCCTACCAAGAGGGCCACCGGATTGTCTACATTGTCTATATGTTCTGTGCAACAGCAGGAGTATATGCATTATCATGTATGTTTCATTAACTTGTACTTGTATGTAACTGACATCCTTGTTTACTAGGCACAGTCGGGAACTGGGCTCATCCGATTACGATGGTGGTCCGGGGGATAGTGTTGATGGCATTCCATATGTTGCATGCGGCAGTTGTCAACATAGCGGCTACCCGGGACCCTGGACCGGAAACCCCTGCCACTGATGACGTGAGAATCCTGCAGACGATATTGGCCTGGGTCACTGGAGCCACTACGACTGTGACAGAGCCGCCATGCAAGTTCAGCCAGTACCCTAGCACGGTAAGTTCTATCATACAAGACTTGGCGTCTCTTTTCTCACTCATGATATTTTGCAGAAATGTCCTTCTGACAATGTTTACCAGCTCTTGAGCTCGAAGACAGATCAGGGGTCCAATGACACACTTGTTTAGTAGCACGAATATACCATATTGCTACAACTGGTTCACAGCTAAATTCAAAACGTTAGACCGCTTTCCGCTGTGTGAGACTTAGCTTTTGGTTTACGCTGGTTTACCGGTACAAACAACCCATCAGCACTTCAGCACTTCAGTTTTGTCAGCAATCCTGATGCTGGCCTGTGGAAGTCGTCATCACATAGCCCGTGCAGTGAAGGATCAAATAATTACATGTCGGCTCGCATGAGGCCCAGCAAGATTGCGAGGGGTTTGTTTGGCACAGGTAAACTCATGTAAACCAAAACCTGAGTCGAACGCAGCAAAAAAGCGGTCTAACATTTTGAATTTAGCTGTAATGTGCACACGGCCGTACTACATCAGAATGCCGCCTGGCGTTGGCGGAGTTATCCCTCCGTCTTGTCGCCTTGTCGCCCCCTCGTTCTGTCTTCCCGGCGTCTTGTTGTCCCCTGTGGTCTTGTTGTCCCCCGATGGTGTCGTTGTATCGTCCCCTCGTTTTGTCGTGCCCTCGTGTTATTGCCCTTTTTTCCCGTCATCCCGTCGTCTCGTGGATCCCTGTCGTCTCGTGTCCCCCTGTCGTCTTGTAGGTTTGTCCCCTCGTCTTGTCGTCCCTTCGTCTCGCGGCCCCCTGGTCGTCTTGTCGTGTCGTCTTATCATCCCTTCATTCGTTTCCCCTCATCTCACGATCCGTCGTCATCGTATGCGGTCAAGGGAAGGGAGGTGTGCACAAGCGTGCAGCTGGTGAACCTGAACGCGAACGTACGGGGAGGCCCAGCAGGGCGAGGGCGAGCGGAAGGGAGCAGCAGGACCTACCTTCGTCTGGTAGTCCCCTCGTCCTGTGGGCCGTCACCGAGGTGGGTGTGACTGTGCGGCTGGTGAACGCGAACGTGCAGGGAGGGTGAGGGTGAGGGAAAGCGGGAGGGAGTAGGGCTCAGTGCAATGTCAGCGGTGGGTAAGCAGAGGTCGGGGGTGACTTGCGCGGGGAGAATCTGCGTCGTCGTGTCTTTGTTTCTAGGTCAGTGATGCCGCTTTTGAGCTGGCGTGTTCGTTTGGAGGTATTGGGCTTGTTGTGGAGTCGATCGGTTCGTGGCGGATGTTTTGAGCCGTTGGGCCTGTCTCTGAGTTGGTGGTACGTTTGGGCGACCTTGTGGGTGGAATTGGGGTGTTGATGTTGAGGGCCAGCGTGAGAGTGATGGAGAAAGCAGAGGAGGAGTAGCTGACGGGCCAGCGTGCAGTGGCGAAGACCACTGTCGTTGATGCGTACATGTAACAAAACTTTTAGGTCAGTGACTCAGTTTGGTGGGGCCGTCTGGCACGCGTGAGTCGCGTACGTTCGCAGTGACGACGTACCTGGCCGGACGGAACGAAAACTTCGAGCCCCCAGAACCCAACACTACCTGCACGCGACAGACCTGCCTGTGCAGGTACAGACCGCGTCCGGGAGAGTGCACGAATCTAGAATCACCTTGCTTACAGCGAGTATTACTCTGTGCGAATTCAATACATGCGCAAACATCGATACCGTTTTCAGACGAGTTTGCCGTAAAGTGATAAAATTGCCATCCGAGGTCGGGAACACTCGACTCCGAGATGGCTCCTGCACAACCAAAACCCACCAGAAAAAGAAACAGAAAACGCAAACGACGCGTCATTTCAGATGCATCTTCTTCTGAGGACGATTCGTCCTCATCCTCGTCCTCGTCAGACGAGTCGCATGACCAGAAGCCAAAGACGACCGTGACAATCCCAGTGAGGAAACCAAAAGCAGCGGCCCCAGCCAGTGCTGAAGAAGACGAGGGCGAATCCTCACCATCGTCCTCATCATCAGATGAGGATGAGGATAACTCTGCTTCGTCGGAGGAAGATGCAGCCGCCATACCCACATTTTCATCGTCCAAACTCGGACGCACTGACCTCAAAAATAACGAGCCCCCACCGCACCGACACTCGCCTTCGCCCTCTCCCCCACCCACCGCCGACATCCCCCCTTTCATCCCCCAAGACACCGCCGAAGGCGAGCGAATCCTGAAAGAGAGATTCCGGAAGTTCTGGATGGCCTCCCTAGCAGAGGGGTTCAAAGACGACTTGGAGGAGATCCGCAAGGTGGGTGAATCGTTGCTTGGAAGGACGGTGCTGTCACTTAGTGGGTCGCATGCCGTCTCGTCGAAATAGGAGCCAAACCTTGGCCCATCGCGCCTTGCGCTCTTGATCGAATCGCTCGCTTCAGGTGCTGAGGTGTTCTCATCGAGTTCTACTGGTGGGGGTGTAAATGAGATGGAAGTTGTTTTGGACCAGCTTTCGTAGCAGCATCCTGCTACGGCACCATTCAAAGGCCGTCAGGAAACCGACGGTTTTCTTGTGATTAATCAAGCTTACAATGTACTACTTGGCTATACCGTTAATGTGGTGCAACAGAACGAAATAGCGATAGGGAGTAGGTGATGCAAATTTGGCTGTCATCCGAATCGACTCTTCGAGTTGCAGCTGGCGTGGAGACGCGTGTCCGCAGACCACGAACATACGGATATCTTTGCAACGGTTTGCCATCTTGTACGGAAGTAGTGAGTCTTAACATTCTCCCGGGTCTATGTACTTCCTACAACCGAAAGCCCTGCCACCCACTCTCCCCAGCAAGCTACCGCTTCACCACATACTCCTCCCACCCAACTTCCGCCAACTTTTCAACCTTTCCCAGCACCTCGTTCTCCAGCCCTTTGAGGTACTCCTCCATCGCCGTGAATAGATGTGGTATGCCAGCACCCAAAATGCGGACTGCGAGTAGACCGGCGTTCATCCCGCCGTTGATGGCGACTGTCGCTACTGGTATACCACGCTGTGAATGGACGGATGAATGAGTGGGCCATCAGTCAACGATTAGAGATTGAAGAGGAACAACGGGAGAGGTAAAATGAACATGAAAACAAAAGGACACTAGAAAGCGAAAAAGCAAAACCTACCGGCATCTGCACGATACTATGCAACGAGTCCACCCCGTCCAGCGAGCTCCCCTTCACGGGCACGCCCACGACTGGTACGCCCGTCATCGCCGCGACCATGCCAGGGAGATGTGCCGCGCCGCCCGCACCCGCCACGATGACCCGCAGGCCCCGCGAGCTGGCGCTCCGCGTGTAGGAGACGAGTCGGTCAGGCGTACGGTGCGCCGAGACGATGGTTAGCTCATACGGGATTGCGAAGCGGTCGAGGATGCGTGCAGCGGGAAGCATGACGGGCAGATCGGAGTCGGAGCCCATGATGATACCCACGAGAGGGTGCGAGTCTGAGAAGCCACTTCCAGGTGCGGGCGCGAGGGGTGCGTATTTGTCTATTTCTGTAGGCGGACTGGGGAGGGGGAGGGCGGCGAGGAGGGGACGTAGGCGGGTGCGCACGGCCGCGTCGCTATCGGCGACGATCGTCACATGTCCCATCTTTCTTCCTTTTCTGGATTCGGATTTGCCGTACAGGTGGATAGAGCAACCTGGGATTGTGAGTGCTGTCGAGACGAAGGACTGGATGGGCAACATGGAAGATGAGCTGCCGATGATGTTGAGCATGGCTGCGGAGGGGACTTTGAGGGAGGTGCTGCCGAGAGGGAGGGAGAGGATGGCACGGAGGTGGTTCTCGTATTGGGATGTTTCACAGGCTTCGATGGTGTAGTGCCCTGAGTTGTGAGGACGGGGGGCGATTTCGTTGATGTATATTGCACCTGTGGAAAGATGTTTTATCTGGGCTTGTGACTGTATAACCATGTAGAGGGACTCACCGTCATCCATCAAGAACATCTCCACACCAAAGACGCCTGCGCCTGTAAGTGTTTTGACAGCAGACTCGGCTACACGTTGTGCACGAGAAGCCACGAGGGGATCACAACTCCGGAGAGGGGCAAACACCAAGTGGCAGACGTTGTCCTTGTGGACAGTCTCTACAGCAGGGTAAGATACCACCTCGCCGTCCGTCGTACGTACGACCATCACTGCAATTTCCTTGATGAACGGCACCCATTTTTCGGCATAGAGAGGTCGATTTGCGAGGGCTTGCAGGGCGTCGGCTGCTTGATCAACAGTTCGTACCGCAAAGTTGCCTCGGCCGTCGTATGCCAGTGTCCGGCTTTTGAGCATGAGAGGGAGACCAAGCTGGGTTACAGTGGCTTGTATTGATTCCACGGATGAATCGACCTCGACGAACTCCGAGACAGGGCACCCATGAGCGCGCAAGTACTTTTTCTGCTCGAGTTTATCCTGAATGACAGAGATCGTAGTAGGGCTGGGGTGTATAGTAGCCCTAGTTCCCGGGACGGATTCGATCTCTTTAAGCACGCTCGCATCGACGTGCTCGATTTCTACGGTGAGCACGTCCACCCTGCCTGCGAGATCCTTGATCTTTGCAGGATCTGCAAACGAGCCGTCGATGTGGGACAACGCCGAGCTACGGGGCGCGATGATCTGCTTCGCTGGAGCCGAGTCGCCCACATCAAGTATGACGACATCGACGTTGAGCAGGGATGCTGATGCGGCGAGCATGCGGCCAAGCTGGCCACCGCCAAGAATACCGACTGTCTTCAAGTTGCTCCCAGTCATCGTCGAGGAGTCGCCGCGAAAGAGTAGTAGCCTACTAGCCAGTGACGCTGACTATGTGCCAGTGATTCGGCAAATTTCTGGGGTGGGAATTTCGCCCAATGACACGGTGAATCGTGACTTGACGATGATAGTTCAACGTTGCAACATTAACATTCAGATCGCGTTCATGCCCACCGACTCAGTGACTCAGTGACTTAAGAGTCAAATACGCTACTCTAGCCAGCGCATCAGCCCACGTACACTTGCAGAAGCCGTCGACAGGCAATAGGAAACTTCCCACCAAGATGCCCGACCATGCCCGACAATCAAATACGGGGCGTTCTCGACTAATAATTGTTCAAATTCCAGCTGGTTTGGCTACTTAACTGGCCCATCCCGAGGACGAGCTGGGTGTCATGGCCTGGGTGCGCCACTGAATCCAAAGGCTAGGGGCGACAAAAATAATATCTCCTCGGGAGTCGGGACGTCCGTGCAACAAACCCTTCGGCAGCTCCAACGGTTCTCCCTTCAGCCGAGCATCGAAGCGTACTCTCGACTTACACACCCCTGCTGTAACTCTGCTACACTTGAAATATAGTCGCTACCGCGGTGTCGTGCCTGGCAGTTCACAGGAACAGTTCACATTTGGCACGGAGTGCTTTCTCATTCCTCCCCGTCGTCACTTAGGGACCCACCTATCGAACACCCACCACGAGAAAGGGTTGTCCCTGCATTCTGCACAATGTGATTCATCAATTTACAACCCTCTGTGGGTTCACGAGTCGCAGCATGTCGTCGGAGAATAGAGAATAGAGAAGAAGAAGAAGAAGAAGATGTCGGAAGAAGATCAGAGGTGTGTGCTTCCGCCGCCCCTGTGACTCATCGGATCCAACCTCTGGTGTCTAGTCTGAAGCTACATCGTCACTTGTCCACGTCTCACCTGGTCCATCTATGTCTGACCGACTAGAAACGCCATGTTCTGCTCCAAGATGCTATGACGGTTCCTGGTACAAGATGGGTTGTGCAACTAAGTCTGGACCTGCCCCAGTCTGGACCGCTAACGTTTCGATATCGGGTCCCCGCGGCTCTCTAGAATAGTAGGATTGGATTCTCCTTCTCCTTGATATCATTACTCCCGAATTGCAAAGAATGTCTTGTACTCCGACTCCGATACATAGGCAATATCAAGGGTGACTTCTTCGTACATACTGCCCCATTATCTATATTGCACATGCACATTACAAAATATACCTCGGAGGCTAACTACGCAGACATAGCTCGTGTCCGCGGCGTTCGCCTTGCGCCATTCGACAACAAGCCACTAGCCCTTTCACAACTATTCCGACGCAACCGGAGACGAGGAACGGATATGATTCGTCAACCTCGTGATCAAGTGCGCAGTGCTTGCCCCTTCAACGGCGTCGCCACCTTCTCCACATCCCTACATGTCAAGCTGAATCGTGTCTCTCTAGAGAGGGTCCCTCCGAAATGTAGCACGTCTCTCATCCCCTCTGCTTGAACAGCCTGCCAATTCGATACTACGACTTCTTCCCCGGTTTGACATCGCAGTCTTCCATTGCCCATGAAGTTGTCGTGCGTTGCTTCGTCTATGCCGTGCAGATGCGAGGTATAGAGATCCCCAGTTGTGATGATGACACTCCTGGGCTCGAGGAATACGGAAAGAACAGGGGCTGGGTTAATGGTTCGTCCCGAGCTTGCACGTGGCGAGTCGACCTGCATAGGTTCGTCCTCCGAGCTGTAGGCATAATAATGGAAGACAGCGTGCGATCCCAACGAGAGTGTTGAAACCACAGGGTAATACGACGGACCGTCCTCATGAGGCTTGACGATCAGATGAAAACCGGATCTATCTGAACAATCTGATAGAAAAGTGGGTGCGTTGTGTCCTCACCATGATGCCTTGTCCAGCATGATACTGCACGTGCGATTAAAGGGTGCGATGCAAGCCAAGCGATCAGTGCACTTACTTCGTTGAGAATAACATGATTAGGTTCACCGTGTGGGGAAGACTCGAAGGCTTTCGTCCCCTTCAAGCGCCCTACGATATCTGGACTAGACCTTGCTCAGACTGGGGACAAAGCCACCTCAATGGGGCTCACTATGATGTCAGGAACCGCGGCATCTCTTCACGGAAGAGAACGTTCTTTCGTAAAATCTCACCACCTAGCCGAAAGTGTATAAACTCCAGCGCCAATCACCAGCTCGTGAGACGTGAGCTCACCCCATAACTGCAGTCTAAAAAGGAATGTTGATAGCAAAAGAAACCACGAAAAGTACGGCATGAGCATGGGGGCGTCAGACTCAAAGTCGAGTATACTAGAGTCGCACTTCAACTAATGGAGAATGCTCACCTGCGGTTAGCGAGTGTCTTCCACTTTTGCTTGGGTGATTCGTTGATCTAGCCACTTGTTGTCAATACGTTCTGATACAATTGTCTTGCTCTATATATCGAGTTAAACTTGCCTTGCGAAGCAGGTAACCTTCTTCATCCGCGGTTATGAAGTTTGGGATGTAATAGGCCGCTGTAAGAGCGCCGGATATAAGGAGATCGTTCGAAAGGATTCTTCCGCTTTGCATGATCGTCCGTGCTAGAACGACTGGTGATATTGGCAGGAAGCAGTGGAGATAGCTGGACTAATGAACTGCAGCTGGCTGCTGATGATCGATTTTCACTAGGTCTTTGCAAGCTGAAATATCTGTAGTCCCTAAAGCGGACTGTCTTTCGATTGGTCGGCATAAAAGTAGTGAAATGGCACGGATCCCTTTCGCATCCGTCACTTTGGGACGAGCGTCCCGCGAACATCAGGCCGAGTTTATGGGTGCCAAGACATGCCCCAATTGGTGTATCAAGCTCGTGCAACAGATGCACTCGCCCACAGCATTTCGGATGCAAGATCAATGAGATCAGAACGTGTTACTGTGCAGGTGCTGGGTTCACGTTATGACGATGCTTCCTGGCCAGCGCCGATATTTTACGGAGGTATGCACTACACAAGTTCCAAGTCGAAACCCTACCTCGGGAGACGCACAGATGACGGTCCAGGCCAGACAGAAGCAGGCTATTTGGGGTCAAAAAGAGATCGGGGGTGACCCTGAGTGTCCTCGAAGGTCGGTGTCAGTCGGTACCCTTCGGCTTGAAAACACTAATAGCACCTTACCTAGCCAGCTTGCACACTTACCCGCGATAAGGTCGGATCTATCTGGACAAATAGATAGATGGGTTTGATGGTTCGTGATCCCTTTCAGGCCTCGGTCATCCCAGTGCTTTCCTCCATCGAGTGGAAGTTATTAAGAACACCACTGCAAACTTGTACAATTGTCAGCTATCCCCAAAGGTCGGCTGATGCTGATCCAGCCACCCAGCTAAACTTAATTATGTTTCTATCGACGAATTCTCGGGCGCCGGCTATCATGAGCACTGATACCCGCTGACCACTTCGAATTGGTTAGGATTTGAATAGCCAATGTGAGAGCCTATAATTATCTTCCCCCCAGATCAGATTAGGGCGAGCCGCCCGCCATCAGTCTATGTACTCATCGTGAGCGATGTCTACGTGGGTGTATGTAGGCGACTCTACAGCACTGATCTCTCCGACACTGTTAAGGGGAACGAGGACTCGCCCAGAAATTTGAATTTCCTTGATCAAGCCGGGTGACCCTAATATTGGCGAAGCAAGCTAGTTACTAGTCAGCATCAATGGTGACCTGGAGACTATTGATGTGATATGATCCGATGCGCGTGATCGGATTGTTTTCGTGGACTAGTAGGCGGACCTTGGAAGGCCTCAGCACTCATTAACGATGATTGACTTAGCGCCACTTCTCCCAGGCGTACGGTAAAATCGAGAATGTCTCATCCGAGGTGATTGAATATTGAACTACCACTGGCAGTGCCTAATACCAGTGCCATATGTCTGACATTGACAGAGGGGCTCGCCGGTATATTACGGAATGGATTAGCCTACGTAGGTAAATTCAAATCTTACAAAATGTCAATCTGCGGCGTACCGCGCGAGCCCAGAACTCCACTACTATCCAAGGGTACTAAACCAAAACTTTGGGCAGCACCCATTCGAGCGTTCCCTTGTTCCGGGAAGGGAAGAAAGCGAAGAGATCATAAGTAGTAACGATAGCGAAAAGCGGTCCATAGTGGGGTGTCTATTTTTGTTGTTCAGAAGAGCTGCAACCAGAATCAGATAACGTTCCGAGGGACAGAAATACGACGTACACTGGTACGTATACACATGGGTAGCCACGACGATTGCAATTACTGCAACAAGGTCGACTGCCATCGCACTTGAGCTTCCTGCCTGCAGACGTGATAAAAGTCAGCTCGACATCAAGGCCAGTGTCCCCGACAAAGGTAAATACCTCGACAGAATTGGCAAGCCATAGGTGTCCTTCGTGGTACTCTTGGAACTTCTTCATTTCCACCTTGCATATTGTATTGGGAGTGGGAGTGGGAGTGGGTATGCTAAAAAAGACTGTCAACAAGTTGCCCCCTCTCGGTCAAGAACTTGAAAGCACGCACCTGAAACGACATTAAAATTATAGTAATGATAATACGTTTGGCAATGAATAAGGAAAGCCAAGCAGTCAAGGGAACAATATTGGAGGGACAGATAGCGCGAAGTGGTGAATCCGCCGGCCCCAATTTATGTTGGCCATGGGAGGCTACATCGCTAGCGGTAACTTCGTAAACGTCGCGAATAAGTATTCCCAAGCTGTACAGCCTGACCTTGTAACTGCCACGGCAGCGTTATTTTAAAATATTTGCGGCGAAGCTAGTACGATGAAGCTTGATTAGGAAGCGCGGAGATGCGATAGTGCATATTTCTCTCCCGAAAAATGCGCATGGTCCGAGAGTGATCATAGTAGAGGTCGAGATCAACCAATCAAAGTGTTCAGGTGACTGCGGATTAATAGTTATTAGTAGTCGGTCCCGACTTTGACTGTGGTTTCGTCAGCTCCAGATCGTGACGCTCACATAGCGGCTCAGAAGGGCCTTCCTATATGTCGCGGCAGTGTCGCTGTGCTCATTTGAAACTTCCGTAAGGGTAATGAATCTAAGATCTTTCGAAACTCCAATCTTCACGCTTCATGCTACGGTTCGCTTGTGGGTGAGAGTGATACTAGTATCAAGGTCGAACCTACTACCCGACTTCCATTGGACATGTCAGTGGGCTTGCGTAAAAGAATTTTTGGGCTCGCTTACATGCTTGCAAGTCTAGACCAATATTGTGAATCTCAGAGTCCCAGCCTTTGTTTCAACGTTTGTCATGAGAGCTAAATCTCAGTCTTGTCACTTCAAGTGACGCGTGATGCGTGACGTGTCAGCACTGGGCAGACGCGTAACACGGCCATCTCAACCAGTCTCCTGCTTTTGGCTCGAAGCCAACTTCAGCGACCACTCCGCGCGGATAAAACTTCCAGCATGGCATCATTACTGCCATCAGGTTTCGACACAGCAGGTATGACAGACCCCTTACCAAGTCTCGAGGGAGACCTACTGTCTGTATCACTGGGATTATGCCAGTAGCAAGGCGCGACGCAAAGTGATCCTAATAAAACTGTTCAAAGACGTGAACTGCCACTGACCAGCTGGGTAGCAGGCCGCCATGACGTACGTCACTACTCTTGTGACTTCGCGACGAACCTCACCTTACCTCACTTCATGCAAAGCGAATGTCGATGAGGCCGCGGAAGAGACAATGTAGCTGCTCTTTTTGTGTTGTTCATACACTCCGTTCAAACAGGCGGAACACAGTCATATATCGATCACGACAAGTTACGATCTGTCTCGGCAGTTATGCGTGTTCCTATCAAATCAACGGACTTTTCTATCCGCCGGCGGGTGCTCACTAGTCCATCATATTAAATGTTCTTCACGCCCCTTGGAGCTTCCGTAAGTCACTGGTCTATGCTGCTTCCACAAAGGCTGCTTACAGATCCGAGTCAGCATCTAGCTTGCGGTACGTTATTTCCTTGAATCCAATGACCCATCGGCGCCCAGAGGCCTTGCCGTACCCGAACGAAGTGAGTCGACAATCAAATCGCCAATCTGTCAAGGTGTGATAAGATCAGGGTTCTGCACACTGCCCCAAAGCCAAGTTGTGACCCCATGTTCACACCGAATAAGGCTAGAGCGGTTGAGCATTTCGTTGACGAGTCTCTTGATACTACCCAGTGAGCCCTCTCATCCACCCGGTCATGACGCAGCGCAAGTCACATAATTGACTTCCGCTTCTTCCTGTCATGCTCCGAAACAGCTCCTGCACATCCATTCAGGGGCAGGCACCCGGATCCGTGGGGGGGTTCTTGCAAAGACAACCCTGGATGCGCCCTCTGCAGCCTTCCCTTCTCGAAGTCGTGACATCACTTCTAGCGCTAAGCACCACCCGTGCGATGCGGCGCTGCGCTGTCTGGTCCAGTGCTGACAATTCCGATCCTCAGCTCCCATTCTGTTGACACGTCCGGCGTGCATAACGCCTGTGGGTAACGTCTCTCACGACAATTGCGTACGCCGTACGTATCCTATCATCGTGCTTCCGATCCGCTGAGAACAAGCATTCCCATTTCAAGACCGTCGACACACCTGGAAGCCCGCGGTTCAATGCATGACTGATGCTGGAATGTGCGTAGGTTTAGTGGTCAATCTACCGGGTTATAGGGCATACCGAGGTGTAACGCTCACCACCGCAGAATTCATGTTCCGACTGGTTCCACGCGCTAGTGACTCGTCGTTGGTGCTTCTATCATACGGTTGTTCGCGTGTCTGTCATCACAATGACTCTCACCCAACCCGTTCAACTTCCATCTGTTTCTCGTGTTGGAAAGTTCAAAGGGTTCGAGTTGGGTCTGACGGCATATAAAAAGATCGCCGCTATCCAAATCACTATACATTTCCCTCTATTTCCATAGATTTCCTGACTGGAAGTTCGAACGTGATGCGTGATCAACTATGAATACACTTGATAAGTAGTTCAAATATATACGCCAATGGATGCTGTGGCTTCATTAGATCTGAGAAATCCTAGGACCGGTAGCGAGGTAGATGTGGTGGAGAAAAAGGTGTTGAGTTGTTACGAAGTCGAAGTGATAGATGCAAACGCTATATAGGTGGAATTAACGCAACAGCAAGGCCGCCGATAGGCTAACCTGTAATGCGTTGCGGAGTTGGATATATATCGCGCAGATGTGACGTTTCGTAGATGAGTCGAAGACCCGCCTTCGGGTAAGAGTTATTGCACGGAAACGATCAAGCTCTGATTCTCCATCCATCACCTTTCCTCCGCTCTCTGCCAACGCCGCCAAAGGCTTCTCGAACGACTAGCCATAGTGCGGTAGATGACACGGTATCCTTAATCTCCTCGGCCGTTAACACAAGTCCTCCCGAGTCGGACGTGGTCTTGCTGACGCCCTGTGCAGTGACGATTCGCCGTCGTACGGCAAGGTGTTCAACCTCTATATCAGGCAGAGGGAAAGGCATCTTCAACATCCCGACAACTTTGGGATGGTGGGGTGTCGGTGCAAGAGTGGCGACTTTAAGCCGTATGGCGTGCTCCCGCTGTGCACCAGACTCCCCCGGACGCTGCGGTGGCGATGCCCCTAAGCGCTGAACGGTGATTGCACATGACCAGGGAGTTTCCGAGTCCTCCGGGTCACTCTCGTCACCGGAGTCTTCTGCTGGCCGAGTATGGGCTGCACTGCTATCCAAGCTCGTCGCAGTATCCGAGCCGGTGCTCTGCTGTGATACCGTGGAGAGCCGATGATTCCCTGCGGTTGCATCATGGGTCGATGGGGTAAGCAATTGAGCGGGGGTCCGATTGACGGTTGAGGGTGGGGAATGACCCGGTGTGACAGCGCTGCCGCGATTGCTCACACTTCGACTCCCACCAGCACCTGATGCAGACAATGTCCTCTCCACACCTCCCTTCTGCTTCCTCTCTTTCTTCCGTCTTCGTGACCACTCAAAATGAACCTCTACCTGCAGTGCGCCTGGCACCTTGGCATCGCTTCGCCCATTAACACTAAGCTTCCCCATCATGCCATTCAAAAGACGAGTGTCTGTGCCTTTGAGCCATTTCCTGACCACCCAAACATACTTGGTTGGGCGGCCTTTGGGTGGAGTAATGGGTGGATAAAGTGCGGGTTGAGTGCCAAGGACCGCAGGACATAAGGTAATCGCGTTGTTAGTTAAGGACGCAGACGGCAGGCCATCGCCAAGTTGAGGAGTATCCAGTTGTAGAAATCCCGAAAGAGGGACGTCTTGTGACTGGCGCGCCGTCGCTGCGGGGCTGCGTAAAGAAGGGTTTGTGGGGCTGGTGTGATCGCCGTCCGGGGGGACCGCAATCGACAACGGCCGTAAGGGCTCCTTCTTCTTGAACATTCTTGTGAAGAGCTTCTTGGCACCGCGCTGGGGTGGAGCGTCTGGAGGTGATGTGTTGGAAGGAGCTGGTATTAAGTTGATACTAGGTTTGTGAAGAAGTTCCCTGACCCCAATCACCGGAGAGTGACTTGTGGAAGGGCGATCAGGGGTGACTGGCCGACTGCTGGGAAATCGTGTTTGTAGGCGGGGAGACAAGCCCAACTCGCGCTGACCATCGTCACAACTTGTTCGTACGCTGCCCGCGGGAAGGATGCCGGGCAAGGGTGCCGAACTCCAGACTTCGATTGGCTCGAAGACGGCGAGGCCGATCACTTCCAAGCCCCTTCTAGCAAATTTGGCAACCTTGGCGTCTGTGCCAGCGTCGACAATTGTGTTGGCCATTACGTTATGCGCTTGTAGGTTATACAGCGGAATAATGGGTCGACGCCCTGAGCTTGTTGTAGACGTGGACGCGATAGACGACACCGAAGCAGCCGAAGTGTACCCGGACTGCATAGACGTGTCAGACCTATTGGAGGCTGTGCGCTTGAGATCTGTGGAGCTAGATGAGTCGACCGCGTCGTCTTGTGTGGTGGTATCAAGTGCCTGAACAGTTGCTGAAGGACGGTCATTGCGAAATTGGGGAGGTACGAGCTGGACCTGGAGATTGAGCGGATGATTCGACTTTGATGGTGGAGGTCGGACGACAATGAAACTCTGCAAGGAAAGGCTGAGGACAACTGCTGTATTGCACAAAAAGACACTGGGTACTTCGTTCGGGTGCTTATCCTTCTTATCCTTCTTCTTTGAAGTCACGGCTTCGACAAAGACGGGTGGACATTGTTCTGGCTCTGTCTGATGAGCAGCATTGACAGTCTCGGCAGAGAGCGGGGTATGGGGGGAGCGCTGCTCCTGGTTTATCTGGAGGGCGGAGGGGAGAAAGGAGGAAAAGGTGGAGAACATGGCTGATCAAAAGAAAGAAAGAAAGCAGGTTTATTTAACACCGCCCAAGAGGACTCATCAAGATCAAGACGAGGATGGTGCCGTTGGTCAATTTCTTCTGGACTTCATCATGCACCGAACTAACTCGGCTTGCTCAACCGCTACGAGCAAATCAAAATTACGTCACTTTTTGCACAGAAACTGTCTCGCTTTCACCCGAAATTATCCTCTAAAGGTGTATCTCCCCCTTAATTTACTCAGAATCTTGTTAAATATATATTTCTTTCCTACTGAACTGAGCATGAAACTGTCGTTCGTTGCGGGCAACAATACTCATCGACATCTGCATCAAGCATAGCCTCGTACGTCTCTAACCAAAATATTCTCTCGCATGTCAAAAACCCGCAGTAGAACTGATCTCGCTGCAGTAGCTGCGCCGTCAAACCCGTGGAATTGTTCACTATGTACTATGTTTTTGCGCATACTCTGGCACTAATGCCACCTTGACAATGACATGACGCACCCATCTCGGCACCCTCATCGATCATCGATGCCACATGTCTGAAGATTCGGACTGTCATCGGACTGTCGCCAGCCTGAGATATTCAACTCGTACTACCATATGGCCACGATTCATCCCTGCTTGCGTGGGAGTTCAGAGGAGTTCAGTTCCTCCGTAGAAGTCTGCCTTCCGAGAGCTGAGAGTCGTTTTCGAGTGCTTGCATCATCATCCGACGGTGCGGACATTACAAACAGCGTGTGTGTCTATTATCTCTGCCGACGGGATGGCGAGTCGACTGTCAGTCAGCCATCCCTGTCAGGATTAGTGTATTAACGAGGCTGGCAGTTTCTCTATAACAAAACCAATGTTGACAATAATTTGATACACCTACAACACTGGTCCTCGTGTGCTCAGGGGGGGAGATAACTCGGCAACATGTCTATTGCAAGTACCAGTGGGCCTAGATCAGCAGCTTGAGCGCTTATTCATAAAAGTGGTACGATGATCTCTCAAATATTCACCAATCATAACTCTTTGTCAACAACACCCTATCCAAATTCGCAATATGCCTTGGCGCTGCAGCACATGACAATCTGATAAATTCGGTGGGCGCTGATACTAACCTTAAGCTGATGGGCGGTCGTCGTCAGTCTTGACATCACCGGCACTGCGTTGGTCACCGCGAAATTGTTCCTTCCGTCTCATGCGGGAGGGAGTGTACCTGGAGCAGAATATGGAGTATGCGGGGGGAAGTGACCTTACAGAGGGACCCTTGCCTGCGGTGAAGTTGGTTCCTGTGATCAGGAACGGAGGTGTTAAGCACTTGAGGTTTATGCCAGTATACGCCTGACAAGTAGGTGAAATTTTAGTCCCTGACGATTACAACGCGCGCCCTTTCACTCACAGCTTCGATAGAGATCACATCATCACCTTCTATGAAACGTAAACGTATGCACATCTCTGATGGACGGTCCAATCTTACCTGTGAAGTTGCTGGCCGGAACGATACGGTTTACAATGAAGCTCACGGGGAGCGTGGGCTGCCCGAGAAAGTCGCATTGAAGTTGACAACCGTGGATTTGATACCTGTGACTGACTCCAGCCCTGACGCTGACATACACGCGCTGCTCCGAGGAAAGCGGTGAAATGTACCCCTGTTGATAGAGAGATCCACCCAGCCACATTCGTAGGCGCAAGTGAAGGGAACTAGCCTTTATTTCCAACAAGGGAATATAGGGGCCAAGAGTCATAGTAGGTCGGGTAACTGTAGGCTTGCGCGCGGTTGTTGACGTTGTCGCCGGGCCTGAGGATATCAACTCTGTGGATACTTGTCTTTTGGGCAGGAAAGACTCACCAAGCCTTACCAAGGATTTTGCTTGGGGATGATCCACACGACACTCGTGATGCTGTCCTGTTGTGACTGCACATAGGTAACGAATAGCATTCTGTGTAAGATTGGAAGGTCAGTGGTTACCGCGAACTTATATGTTTTGCATAGCAGGCTGCTGCCAGTATTAGCACTTATTAAACCAGGCTGGGAAGGACAGAATCAGCGATCAAAGAGGGAATGATCAATATATTTATAAATACCTGGTCCAGTTGCCTGCGCCAATGTTGTAAATCTCGGAGTAACAAAAGGGTGCGCGGAACAAGGTCCCCTGGATACACTTTGCTGCCGGCTGATACTCAACAGTGACAAGGTCTACAATACCGTTCCATCAACGATAGATTGACCGTTCCGAAACAATCAGTGTTGTGTTTACAGCATACGTTCGCATGGTAGCACTGTGGATATAGGAGTGTATGAAACTCCTTCACCGTAGGTCGCGATTCAAATTGACCATTTTCCACCCTTTAGTATCTGAGGCAGTATGTCCATTGAGAGGATGACAACAGAAAGATGGTTGAAGATAGGGACCGGCCGTGGCGGCATAAATTGTGCGAAGGTCAGCCAACTCGTCGTGTTTGAAACGTTTGTGAAAACGAGAGCACGTATGCCAAGCGTGGAAGGCAGAATCAGAAGACTACCCGAACTATATGACTCGGTGTGAATATGTACAATAGATAGACAAAGTATTGATGTACGCACTTCAGTTCACAGCATCAGCCTGGTCATCGCTAGTTCCCCTAATGCCTTTCGCTTGAGTCGAAGGGTTATCTTGACTTATTTCTGCGGGCACGTCATCATCAGCCAGGAATTCAGTAGCTGGTGGACCATCGTCCTCAGAGAGGCGTATCTGTCCCTCCTGCGTCGTCCATGTTTTCAGTCTAAAGAAACGTAAGTCCTATGCCACGTTTTATGAGCCTGGGATACTCACTGGTGCGATACAACCGCACGTATTCTGCTTGCGCGGCGCCATAGAAGATACAACAAGCACAATGTACAGGTCGTAGAGAGAACGACCAAGGCAATACTTCCGGCTGGCTCTGGCTTATTCCCTTCCCGGGGTACTGTGAGAATGAACATTGAGCACCTAGAGTTGTTGTAGTATAACTTTCCTACTTCCAGGTGTTCCAACTGGCGGCATCGTACTTGGAGAAGCTCAAGGCTATCAGGTTTCGTTACCAGTTGGTGACACTAGAGAGTGATAAGGACTATGAGTAGCAACCGATGAGTAGGGATTTGGCAGAGTGCAAGAGTTGCCGTAAGTGGCACGTGAGCGGGACCTCAACAGGACGCACACTAGTACTACACAGCTGGCAACTCAAGCTCCTGACCCAACAAGCTGAGAAGAACACCGTCGCTCTGGCGGTCATGGACAGCTTTCTACACCCTCAAATGTCACATTTAGTGTGGGGAAGATGTAAGTCGAACGAATTCCGCTGCCGCTTGCGTGGGGACCACCACACCTGTATCCAAACGTCGGGTTGTAACGGCACCACTATCTTTTGCCCTGGTCAGTGTCTAGGGGGTAAGCTTGTTGACACTCGGTGTCATCGGAGCTTCCCCTAGCTTCCCCAGCTGTGGAACATAGCTTTCCTTAACAGGTCATCAAATACCACTAGTCACTGACTCTGTGCGATTTCTCGGAGGAATCTGCGACCAAGAGTTCGCCGACGGTCAATCAAGACTTGTCGTAAGGCTCCGCAATTTACCTCAAAACCTCGTCCCACTCTTGTCGGGGATTCTTTCATTACGTGTCCGACCTCTGCATTTCGCATCGCGGCGATTTCTGACGTCCTCAACAAGTGCCGGGGTTGTTGTTCGGAAAATCATGTCGGCATATGCACAAGTGATACCACAACCCGACTCTGTTGTGGTGCAAGCATGGCAAATATTTTATTCGTAACGATTCATGGGCAGTGGTGGTCCTTTGTCAAGAAGAGACTCCGAAGTCTGGGACTGCTTCACGTATTTCACATTCAGTTCGTGATTTTTGTCTCAAAAGACTAAGTGTCTAGCTGTCAGGTATGCTCGTGGGTTGCGCCTCGGCACGTCGCTTCGGGATGGTCACGGAAGATAATATCGCCCGAGACTACGAACTGCCTTCTAAGTAACACGTACAGCAGGTCATACCCTCACAGACCCTGCGCATTTTTCCAAAATCAAGATTCGCCTAAATAGTAAATATAACACTGATAGCACATGGGGACATTTCGGCATACAAGTTACACACACAAGTCAATATGAGTGCAGCGAAGTGATAGAGTTACAGTGCGTGAGCTTAACGAATGGTGTTTTTATGTGTAATTCCTTTCCCGTCGCTTTTTCCCTGGTCATCCGGTGCAGACCAAACCTTAAACATTTTGATTGTCTCCTCAGCGGGACTGACAGCGAATATGGAGCACCCGTCTGGTCCGATACATGAGTGTGCGATGGGGGCGCTGTGACCAATGACGGAGACGATCTTTTCGCAAGAAGGGTATGAATGAACCGTCATGGAGTTCGTGAATGGAGTCGTCGGGGACTCTTTCGTAGTAGGAGGGTAAGAATTAAGACTTTGAGACATTGTCCAAGATGAGCCATGAGTGCTCAATAGCTCTTTGCAGTGTGGGGACCAGTGAAGGGACGTAACGTTCGTGAATGTCTTGATGACTAGAGGGGGGAAGGTGACCGAGAGCTTATTGACATCGAATATCTGGATAGCTCCGTCCGGGAATCCCCCGCCAGTTGCGATTAGTCCACTTTGCCAGGGGCTCCATGATATCGCCTACATGCCAATTGTTAACACCGGGGAGCAAAAGCAGCACATTGAACGTTACCTTCACAGGTCCCTCATGCTTCGCAAGAAGTTTCTTGTCGTTATAAGTCAGGTAATCGTTTGCTCGTTGATCCCAAACGTGAATGGTACCCGAATGATCACCCGTCGCAAGATGTTTGCCGTTTGGAGACCATTTGATACCATGAACATGTCGTTTGTGGCCCCTCGTCTGACTGATCTCATCCGGAGCGCGAAGATCAAATAGAGATACTCGCCCGTCCTTTCTTCCAACAGCCAACACACTCTCGTTCCAATGCATGCCACCCACTGGCGATTTATCATTCGACCAGTCGACAATCCGCTTCTGCGATAACGCATCCCATGCGCGAACATGACCACCCGTTGTTCCAAGGGCCAATATATGCGGCTTGGGCTCACCCTGCCAATCGATGCTGTGCACTGGGCCATCGGTGAAGGCCACGCGGCATAGATGTACGATTGCACGAGTTTCGAGGTTTTGATAGTAAACGTCAGATTTGAATGCCACACCAATGCAGTTTGTCCGGGACCACGTCATCGGGAATGCAAAAGGATCCCGTGAAATACCTGGTCCATCGAGAGCCATTACGAAGTGTCTGCGAGCAGCTAAATTTGATTTTGCTGAGACAGATGAAATGGAACGAGGAAGATTGAAGAGCTCGGAGGCACTTCGGCGTAACATTGATCGGACCTTCGTTTCGAATTGCAAAGAGGAACCTTCAGTGTAGTTCAGAACACGCTCGTCTATGAGACCGAAAGACTTGGCAATGCGATTAGTGCGAGGAGTGATATGGAGGGGTATGGAGGAGGAAGAACGGGTAGCAACAAAGCGATCTGCCTGGAGGGAACGTAGTTGAGGATAATGCAAGGGAATACTATGAGCCACACTGTGCCACTAACATCGGTCTCTTCCAATGCTGTCTCCGAGTTGGCAGGAGTGCCGCGTTGGGCCACAAAGTCGAAGGAAGCAATGGAGACGCGTCTTCTCTTTCTCGCAGAAAGGGTATTCAAGATGGTGGCCCTTGATGGTGTACGCTTCATGGGTGGCACCGAACACCGGGGTGTGCCAGGCAGGTCACTATGTGTGGATTAATTCCATGGCACGAAGAAGATACGCAATACTCAACGATGACATGGCGCTTCGAAGGAAATATCGGGGGGTGATCTACAATATTCCAGCTGAGGGCGCGAAATCAGTGTGAAGCTCAGTGGCTCTGGGTAACCGCCAGGGTTGAGCCAGACCAGGAACAATTTCCCTGTTTAGTCCTTTGTTTGATTTGGAGGGCGTTGCCAAACAAACGCTTTTCCCGATTTAGCACTGAGTACTGAATAGAGTTATTGCTGCCTCCGCCTTCCCGCATAACGCTTCATTCCCCTCTTTGCCTTTCGCTAGAATTCTTGCTATCTGTCCAAGATAAATAACGGCTAAGTTTCTCTCCGACTAAATAAAAATAAGAAGGCCCCGGCAGTGCCGCTACAGTGAATACATGCCACCAGAAGGGCTTGGTATCAGCTCTCTGGCGTCCTGTGTTGGCAGCGGAGGTTCAATCCAGAACTACGGGCCAAGATCACGTATAATTATTGACTAGGTACTCTCGTCACCTTAAGTCTTAACTTAGTCTAATATCCTTTGCTGTGAGTATTTTTGCATTGTGGGCGCACTTACCCACCAGTATTGAGTAGAGCGTAAAGCACAATAGCCTAGGACAAAACTTATGCTCCCCTCCCTCAAGGCCTCAACCACCGACGTCGCTCTGTCCCGCGTCGCCGAGGAGCTGTGAATGGTTTTTAGGACCACAAGCCTTTCTGTCAATTTGCTGGTCATCGACTGTCATATTATGCCCAATATCTTCCTCCGATCACCAAGGAAGTCATATCCTGAGGTGAACTTCTTTTTTTTCCTACCTGACAACGCGGCCGGCTACGATACGAGCTGAAACAGGCTTCGGATATTTTTCAATTGGTTCACTATTCACGGTACATTATCGCACCTTTTGGGGGGACCGCTATGTTCAGGGCGGCCAACTTTTCCCCCAAGATTGAGAACGTGTACAAGCGCTGGTCGGGCCTCTGACAGTCGACAAGCTGTAGCAAACTCAGCTCTGCCAGTTGAGTCGCTTAAGAGACGCCGCCTGGTGTGGTACAGGTACGTCCTTGGCTCGTTTTGGAGTCGCTTAGGCTCGTTCAGCTAATGAGAGACATGTAAAGTGTAGAATATAAACTTTCATTTCTGCAGTGCTGCAGATGCGGCCAGCCAGTGTCGAGACTCTATCAAAATATAAGATCTGCACCCAGAGACTAGCGAGACCCTCAGCTGTTTGATTATCAGGCATCCTCAAAGCAGCGCAATTTTCTCCAAATAAGGTGCCCGCTTCATATCCCACGCTCTACTGATCATCGGGGGTATTATCGGGTTAAGTTAGGGTCGACACATTTCTACATCAATTGTTAGTACAGAGAAACAGCATGGTTCATACAAATAAGATGCGGAGAAGATGGAGACATGGTAAGCAGGACAGAATATAGACCCCAGACAGACCATTCAAGCGTGATGTGCGGCACAGGACCAAACAAGGATAGAAGGTGTTACCTAAGTGACCTAACCTCGTTTCATAGGGATGGGCGGATCATTTTCCTCTGCAAGCAACAAACGCCTCGGCGTAGGTCGCGCGTAAGGAAGCGCCCGCGTGGTAGAGCTGCGACCCCAGGAGGTGATCACAAGAGGTCGGTCCGCAGATGCAACTAGTACAGAACACTGTGCATTGTCCGCAACATCAGGGGATAGAAGTGCTCTGCCGTCGCCTTTGACGCGCTTGTCACGGCGTGCTACTGTGGAGCGCTTGGACGAATGGTGCAGTGCCTTCTGTTTCGTGAAGGGGGTGAGGTTGGAACGACAGAGCTCGTCGGACGTAACAATTGACCATGCCCAGCGAATGACGGTCTCTTCAGGGGTGAAGGCGATCGGACGCCCAGGGGTAGGCAGGCGAGGGATGACAAAGGAGCCAGCTTGCATCGAGCGTGAGCAGCTGAGGTAACCTCCGAAAGGGTCATAGTCGATATTGTCGAACATATCTGCCAGTGTTTTCCAGTGTAGTGATTCTGCGGCTTCAGTGAGTGCATCCTGGTCTTGGTACTTCGTTGCGGAGGACACGCTTGCAAAACGGACGCCTTGTTTCGTAATAAAAATGTCATTCCTCGAGAACCTTAAGAGAATGCCATGTCGTTGAATGTCTGCAACTGCCTCGAAGACGGCAGAACGATCAGCGAGTGTGATCCCTCCTGTACCAGATGAGAAATTGATAACCCACGGCGTGAGAATACGCACGACCGATGTAGGCCTCCATCATGAGGCCAATGATCGTTCCGTTCTTGGACACGTGGGCCAAAAGTTCAAAGCAATAGTGACCGAGACCCAGTGATTGCATGAGCTTTTGCCCACGGCTTTCGCATGTTATGTATCCACCCCATACGTCCTCCCAACCAATGTAAAGGTCGACCACCTGCCCTGTGCATTATAATCAGGGAACACGCTCTACTCACAGACTGCACACTTACCGTTATAGATGCCTTCCCAGAACAGGCCATCCACAAGTCGCGTCACCTAGGCAAGAGAAATACATCTTCAGTGACTTGCACAGGGAAATGTAAACTACAGAAACTACCTCAACGTCATCCAGATCCACCACCTGAGGTGAGGACTTTTGAGCAAGTGGGAATCGGTGACTTGCGTGAGCACTTGCCTTGGTCCATATTAGACAGTTGTGCACAGATCGTTTCTTCGTGTACACCAACCGATACGTATTGTCCTTCTGGCGGACCAGATGCGCCCAGTTGTTCTCGCTGTCAAAGACAATTGTGTCAAGCATGGTTTGTATGACTTCTTGAAGATAATTGTAAGCTCGGAATTCCTCTATGTAGTAACTGAAAGGCATCGTAGGGTCGTATGTGATGCCTGGGCGGCAGTATGGTTCGGCCTGGATGACAATGAAGTTTCCGTCCTTAACGGCATGTTAGAATTATTCATAGACAAGACCACAAGTCGTATGGGTTACCCTCCACAGCATGTAGAATCTGCCCTTCTCGAAATTATTCTGTCCAGTAACACAGAGAGTCAGGTTTCTGATATCCATCTTGCGCCTCAAATGCGCAAGATTCAAGTTTGGCTTTTAGAAAGGGTATATCGGTGAGCATGAGCGACTCGAGAAGGTAAGGGACCCACAGGCGCAAATTCCGACATGACAGTACGAGTTAACGGTTGGTGGTCAACGCGTGTTAGCTGCAGCCTGCTGTGGATCGATGGCTATCTGAATACTTGACTTGCCACAATCGGACTTCACGTGATCTTGTCTCTATATATATAAATAATCGGCAATTGTGTCCACCCCGAAAAATGACATCCGAACCAGCTCGATGATCTCAAGCTCAACTTGAAGAACTTGTCACCGTGCAGATCCGGAGTACTTGAGTCCCCGGGTGAGTGAATGTCGATATGGCTAATAACTCAGCTATAACTCAGCACTGGCAAGTGTGGGCGCACAAGGCCGCACAGCGAGACTCGGAGGGTGTTCCAGGAATGCAGTGCGCAGACTCGGATCCCCGCCGTTGCTGGTACCAACGCCACAAGTCCGAGGTATGTATCGATTTTTATACGTTTACACACACTCCGACTGTCATCTGGATATGTCCTTTTTCATTGCTCGTGCCCGAACTCGTTCGAGGGCCCACAACACCGTCGGGGTTCCCCCTCAGCATAGTATTGCCGGGTGACCCACAGATATTGAGTGTACACTGGCACGAAACGAGGTTCAGTATCCTCTCTCTTCACTTAAATATGAAAAGGTATGTGGCGACGAACTTCATAATTTCGCCAAAGACTCATACGGCCGACATGTGCGTTCAGCTACCCGCTTTCTGTCGCGTACACCAAGTGAAATTCACGTATCTGTCTCTGTGTGACAGGGGGAGAGCTGGATATCCATGCCCTTCACCCCCGATCACAAATGCTTCGGCCCGGTCAGACTTGCCCTGCCCGAACTGTCCCCGGAGATAAAGTAGGTCATTCAAGCCACAAACCACTTTGACACGTTATCTTATCCCAATTATCAGGCAAGAGAACCAGGCGATCCGCTAGTCGCGTACCGAACTCGTCCCATTTTTTAAGCACGCCCCTCCACGCAGTCAGCGGTCTATGTGGCGTACCCGATACGCGTTCCGCTAGGTCACCTCTATCCTATCCGTTCTTCCCTCCTTCTAGATTTCTATCTATTGTATAAATTACTCTTTCCCCCGCTACTCACCATCACGCAGCTCTCCAAAGCACATTCCGCTCCCAGGTCTTGTCGCCACTGTTTCGTACGTTGTCACGGTTTATTGAGCGGATTATTTGATTGCTAACATGCCCCGTTAGATACCTTGAGATCACACCCCCGGACACATAATCATCATCTGCAACATTATATCCACGCGCAATCGCAATGTATCTTATCGCCGTATACTTTAAATCCCCCCCCCTCCCCCCTAATCGCCCCTGTATCATCAGACTCACCTCTCGTTCTAGCTGCGCATACTCCTCCATCATCCCACATAATTATTCATCACATATACGTACTCTATCCTGCCTTAACCAGTGTTCGCTTTCTGTAGCAATAGCATCATTTCCTAGCGTTGGTCCCCCCCATTAATAAATCCACCGTTGCCATCTGCGAACCGTTGATATGATGGAGAGAAAGGTAACTCTGCGACGTGCTCCGGAGTACAGTCACACGACACATATGCTTCTTTTCATTACGGATTCGGTTGCAATCCGACCTGGCAACTCGATCTTCCCGGGCTCAGCACGTTTCGACACAGGATGCAAACAGGATGGATCCTGTGTCCCGAGCCGCCGGCAACGATATTTTCTATCGTTTCATGCCCATTGCATCGTTACAGAATCGTATCGTTCGAATGCTCCAATCAAGTTTAGCAATGGGTCGCTCGACCTGTGCTATTACAGTGCCCTGGTGAAACTTGGTCGATACACCGATCAGTTACCAGCATGCATAATACTACAAAAGTACAAGTGAATAGCGAGCTCGTTCCATACGTCTATAACATCTGTGGCGTTCAAGTTGGTCCCGAAATTCTAATTTGGAACTCTTTCATCTCCTCCTGCTCATCACAAAGCATCCCTCATACCCTGAAACGTAACTGGGGCTGAGCGTGTCTCGCCATCTACCTGAGATGTGGCCATTGACGTTGCCAACCAAATATCCCCGGTACAGCCACCTTCCTCGATCACCATCAACCTGTTTGATGATGGATAATTAGCGATGTGATCAATAAAGTACTCAAACATACGTACGTATTCCTTGGTGAAAGTGATGAACCCATCCCATGGACGTACGCGACCGTAGAGACTGAACTGGCCCCAAGCGGAGTGACCCTTGTTTCAGATCAGCAAATTGCTATCGAAAGAACGTGACAAAGTACCTCTCCTAGAATGATGATATCAATGACTTCGCGATCGTGTGATGCGGTATGAGACGGCCGCCAATAGCGAAGGACGTCTCCTCTTCCGGGCTCACGGACCTCGACCGAATCTGAGAGCTCCGTCATTCGAGTTCCCGAAGGAAAGTACGCCTTCAAAGGATCGCCCAATCCCAGCGACCGGGTCTTCTCTCCTGTCAGATCTTGGAGTTCAGTTAGATGGTATTCGCGTAACATCCATGTCTGGCGATGCTGTGCGACCAAACTATCGTGAAGCACTGCGGGAGCGCCTCCAGAGAGCAGAGACGAGTATGCGGTAAATTCCGTGTACTGAAGGGGAATTCAGATCAATTGATCAAGGAAAATGATCTCATGGTACTAACAGTGAACAGGCCTTCCCAAAGACCTTCGATTGATCCTAGGGTATACGCCCCCGAGAATATTCTACAATAATTCGCCCGACCGAGATTGACACATCGATGCCAATCCGAGTCCCATTCCTCGCTTGACCTAGTACTTAACGGAAGGCTAGCAGGAGCTTGGGGCAAATGGCTCCCTGCGGAGCTTATCCCACGTTTGGGGACCAAGATGCGCATCGCGAGAGTAACAAAGGAAAGAATTGCGGGTGCAGCAAGAGATGGCGGCTTCAGAAGATATGTCTGTGAAAAATGGGTGACAGGAGTCAGAGACATGACCCCCGGTGGTTCCGGAACAAATTCTGCCCATGATGGTTGGCATATCGCGTACTTGAAGGAGAACGTATTAGTAGAAAGAAAACCATGGAAGAGGGCCAGAGACACTGACTCGATTAGCTGCTAAAGCAGTGAGTTTCAGGACGGTGGTCATGCCACGATATTTGGTTAGGCTTTGTTGAATGAAATCTACGGAGGGTCGCTACGCGAAGCTGATGACAACGCTATAAAAAACCTACCAAGCCGCATCATAAACCAGAAAAGCCACATGGCGATCGAGTTCTTGTTGTCTTCAGGAGGCCAGGTATCTCGATGAACCGTGTAGCTTGCCGCGGATGCGCCTTCATCATCGAACCAATACTCCATCAGCCAAGAATCCATGTGAGCATAGTCCCTGAGCTGCCGCTCGTTTTTGCCATCATTCTCGAGCATCATCAGATAAGCTAACCACAGCAGATCGATTGGAGCTGGCGACAGTTGAGTGGACTCTGCAGGCCGTAATCGAGAGCCCGAGCGGGCTTTTATTAGTTTCAGATACGTCCACCTCTTCCGCAACTCGTTGGCTAGCACTCCAGGTGTGTTGACGTGCGGACCTAGTCGACGAATGGCCGCCCGCGTGTCAAACGTATGTTCGAACATGCGAGCGTAGAGGCAGGGGTTTGCCTCAAAGGACAAACATTGGTAGATGCTCCGACATGTTCTGAGTAATGGGAGCAAGTCCGAGGGGGGTCCAAGACCCTGGGTTGCTGTGAAGAAAGCTATGTGTTCTAGTACTTCTTGTGGAACAAGTCGTAACGAGATGAACGTAGACATCTTGGTGGCCCGTCAGTGGGTGATGGTTGAGGACTCGGAAGTGCTGGTTGATTCAACCTGCCAAATTTGAGGCGCGGAACTCGGTAGCCTTACCGAATTCCGATAGGAGCTCATATCGATGAGCACCAAACAGTGAGAGGGACATAATTTCATTAGGAATTCAATATGATACATCCGTATCCAACATTGTGACTAGTACGTTAACTGAGGCGGTGGTGATTTTGAGTAATGCAAGTCCGATGTGTGTTCTGCGTCTGGTCCGAAGACAGTGTCTATGATGTTACCTCTTTACACAAGGTGAAGATCGATTCCCATTCCGCTAGTTGTTCGCCGCTTGAAATGTGTCTCCACCTTCCAACAAAGTTGCGTGAGGATACGACTAGGAGCAATGTTAGCTCGCTGCTTCCGCGGTTGCACGCCTAACTGCACTTACTGTAACCTCGGAATAATGCACGGCCGAGCTCAACCCTCTCGCCGAGCTATGCAGTTTGATGAGACAGAGAAGGCCTTTCACTGATGGATTCACATACCGGTTCACGAAGGAGAACAACCAGTCCATCTGACGGCCGTATCCTTCCTATGTATTTGTAACCATTCCACGCTGTGGCGTACGGCTCCTCTGTCTGTTAATTAATGATGATGAGGGGGATCGATAGCGCCGGTGACGAAAACTTCGACGTACTACGCCAGTGACGATTACATCAAACGCCCCAATACTCGAGGCGTCATTTGCGTTGCTCAAGTCTCCAAAATGATGATTAGACCGTGGCGGTGTGTAGTACGCTTTGAAAGAGGCATTTTTCCCGATGAACTCGACACCCGACTATTTGACATGTGTTAGATCTACCTAAAAACGGGAGTCAACGTCCTACCTCGCTTTCGTGCCAATGGCACCCTATAGGCAAGAATCCGTTCAAAAAAGAATTTCCTTCGTCATTGTCGGGCAGAGGCAGTGAGGGAGAGTAACAGTATAGTTCGCGGAATTTAACATAAAGAGGGAACCGGCCAAACGTTGGGAATGGTAATGGCGCTTCTTGAGAGGATAACATCGATCGGTAAACTTCTTGGCAAGGTACCTAGATAGGATGAGATAAGACGCCAGCGATTGATATGGTCCACTCACGACGAAAGAACCCTGCCAACGTCCTGATATGGTGCCGGGGATGTAGTATCCCGGAGGCGAGGGTCGTGACCCACAATGAGATCCGAACAACGAACGATGCCAATCAGGATCATGCCTGCGACTTTTAAGAAGTGTGTCTAATCGATCACCGTAGATTGCGCTAGCCAACTTGGTCGTACAGTGAGCATTGAAGTGCTCGATGTCTTCCTTCGTGGGTCCCCACAAGATACCCATGGCGATGGCATCTTGACGCGTCGCAGGAAGCTCGGGCGGGATTTTGAGAGCACATTTTTCTAGCCGTGCAAAGTAGTTCAAGATTGCAAACGGGGCGATAGGAGGAAGATACAAAGTCGTTGGTTCCCCAAAATATTGAAGGACAACCTTGGATGGTCGATCAGGAGGATAGATACCGTGCTTCAAAACAGTTGCCTTGGGTGCGTTTTCGGAAGGTAAAAACAAATGCTCAGGAGTAGTAAAGCAGGGGTACTTGATGGGCCACATGAGTATCTCGTACAAATATATAGAAGGATACGTACACGAAACCCTGCAAAGGCGAATGGCAAAAGGAGATCCATATTCTCTCTTCGGGATTCTTCAGTCTCCTGATTAAGGCAGTCTGCGCACGACGGGCTGAGAAACTGCTCTTGCGATAACCTTAGATTAATAGTGCTTACCTGATGAACGTATGAGCCAGAACAGCGCGATAGCCAGCGTATTGAGTTCGTTTTCCAGGGGCCATCCGTGATTGCCGGCAGCACCCTCAAGCAAACGTTCCCTCAGGAACATTTGCAGGAATGTCGGTAGGTCTGCCCAAAGCATTTGCTCCCAATTCCGCCCGTCATCTTCGAGAAGCATGACGTAGATGGTCGCGAACGCCTCAACGAGGTCGGGATGCCGAAGGTCTCTTCTGTGAATGATCTGTAGAGCTGCAAAACGCCTTCTGACCTCTTGCGCCATATTCTGGAGAGTGAGTCTTTCTTGCGCCAGATGACGGTGAGGGGAGGCTATGTCAAACCTGTCCAGAAACAGCATCAAATAGAGGTGGGGGTTGGTCTCGGAGGACAGCGCGTCATGCGACATTCGGCAAGTAAGCAGGAGAGAACGAAGGACGGTGGGTGGTCCACGAGGGGCGTCACGGATGGTGGAAAGCAAAATCTCTTCTAGTAACTCGGGAGGAGTGGTAATGAGAGAGGCGGGCATGCTCAGGTGAAGAGCGCAGGTGCAGAAACGACCATAATATGTACAGATTCATGACGAGCGGCGTCTTGGAGTAGTGCCTGGAAGGGATAGATCGTCACGGCATGCGAAAACCTCCCACGAATGTAAGCGTACGCGGTACATATTCCTCAGAGTTAAACCCCGCTGATAGACAGCTTATGCCATCGGGCACGGCGAAGTAAATGAGTCTGATTGTCAGTGGGGAATATTTTGGGCTGGGTGCCGATCTTCTAACACGCACCGGTTAAATCCGAGTGATGAAGTTTTGCGCCGCACGCTTGGCGAGTGCGGAAGATACCGAAAGCTGAAGTCACGGCCGTCGTTCAGATGGCACACAAATCTCAGATTCGACGACGGTCCCAAACCTTCGCAAATCCCTGGACGCGTAAGCATTGAGAAATTACCAAACGAATGCAGGTCGAGACCCACTAGTAGTCTAGCACACCGCCAGGTCCGAGGCGCAGGTTATCCGACCACTTTGAGCAGACAAGACAATCCGTCGTCCTTTTCTCCCAGTCTGAAATTCCTTTCGCCCTAGAGGTGACAGATCCAAAGGCACCGGTGGTCGCTAGCTGCTTCGATGAACAGAACGGCTGAGTTTCTGCTGAGTTACATCGCTTTGGATCAGGCCCCACTTTTGAACAGCTAAAATATTTCGGACTTGTAAACACCAAGGACTTCGGAAATAGTCATGAGATTGGCTTACTCAGGGAAGTGAGCAAGATACAATACCTGTTCGAACTTCGCACTACCCACGCAGTCCGTGCAGAATGGATGCAGGATTGAATGTCGTGAACGAAGACATACCAGTACATCTCCGAATCTCAAGCGGAGGGTCACAATTTTATCGTAATCCTACACCCGTCGCCGAAATTACAGTTGGACCAACCTGTCAATATTTTTTGGCTAGGCGCAATTCAGCTCCGCACAAGTGCCCGAACACGAATCGTTTCGAAGGTGACAACGGGTGCTGCGTTTTTGGTTGTGTGGTGAGAAGCCAGATCTGAAGCGTTGAAACATGTACCACACAACGAACACATTACCGTATTAAAAGTGATCTATATACATAAGTTAACGTTTTAACTACGTAAATCGTGTTGCTACAATAATTATTTCTCAGCATTGCAAGCTTGGTGCAATTTGCTTGGATCGCCGTTGCTTGTTGTGTGGTCCGTAAAGAGGTAGCAAGCTCAGCTGGAGCTTCCATTGGAACCGGCACTACGTCCAGATCTTCTCGAAGGACCTGAGCCGTCTTCATTGTGGCGCTGAACTTTATAACATCAATTTCCGGTATTCTTGTACCAGAAGTGCTCTGTGCGACTTGGCTGCGCCTTCCATATCGTGGCGGGTTACATACGTCCGTGTCGGTTCAGCAGGTTTCGGCAAGCCGGAGAATCGAACCTCATATGTGGAAGCCATCACACATATTATATAACACTTCCCTCGTCAGTAGAAGGATACAAGAGAGGGGAGGAAGCGATCGTAGCTTTAACACCGCTCCCCGATTCTGATGGCAGTCGGTCAATCACGACTACGATGCCAACGTTCATATCTCATGTTCGCTCACAGGCAAGCAGCGCAGATTACAGCTCTGCATCGTCAAAAGACTGCAAAAGCGGAATTGAAGTCAAATATGTTTTTTTGGTTTGAAAAAAGATGAAACATTTATTGAATGTCGGGCTTGAAACGAGTTCTAGCTGGTGTGGCTTACCTCGTTACGTTCTGTCGTGACACAATCAAGATACGGTTGACACAAAGGCGTGGGACCGTGACCAAACTGCCAGCTGCGGCGTTGGTATATGCAGCTGTTGACCGTGAGGACTCTGGAAGAGGAACAAAGCCCTAGCGCTACGGACTGTATGGATACCGTGAGCCTGTGGACAATTTCCGTTGAATGAAACCGGCATGACGCTATATACATACCAAAAAACGTCGCAATGAACGTCATCCCATGTCACTGCAAATTTGAAAATACTGCAAACTTTGTACAAAACCTTCTCGGGCACGGAATAGAACACATGGATGAACAAACCCGTGGCTGCTAGGACTCATCGGGGCAAGCGAACAGACGGAGGCAGACAATCGACTTTGGATTACGCGATGCTCCCGCCATGGCCGGCGGGTATTAGTAGTAGGTCCTTGTGGGACGCGGGGCCAGAAGTCGCACATACGAGGACAAACGCATGATATCAATCGACTCCCGCGTCTTCAAAATGAGGTTCGCCAACCTCACTGGGTTGGCGCATATCCACGTCTCCGACATCGCCCACACTTGTTGTAGAACGTGAGTAGATAATCTGACGTCAAGTATGCGTACAGGGACATACCGATCATGTTACGGTCTGAGATAATCGTTAACGACACCTCACATCCCCTTTTGCGGTGGGACCCTTCAGTGGCAAATGAACCCCGAAGGCTGGGAGATTATTTTTGCGGGAGACGAGTTGTCTACACGGGTCCCGAGCATGTCACCGTTGATCAAAACGGAGCTTCTGAGCCTCTGGTTATAGATCCGCTGTTCGGCGGAGATGACGGTCAAGGTGTGAACGTAGTCCAAACAAACGTAGGGATCATGTCATGGAAGACACTTTGTCTACACGCTGTGAAACTGACAGAGCACAAGACCAGAGTCGGAGGGTGCGGTTAACACGAGGCACGGGGTGACGAGGAGAATTGTACACACTTCTAGGGACTTCTAATCAACAACAATCAACTTATAGTGCAATGAAGGTCGTGCTAAGGTGGTCAAATAAGCTAACGGTAAAACATCGAAACGAGCGAAGCGAAAGCTTACCTATGTACAGCCTCAAGAGAAGAGTTGGCTTCGACATCTTCTTTCATTTCAGCATGCAGTGCGTGCTATTGAGTGGAAGGACTGCACTTTTGAACCTGGACGCATGCCACGTCAGTGAGATACGTGTGACTGTCACTGGTTGGTCAAACTGCTTTCAGACAGTGTAAATATTAATCGCCCAGTCATACCTTTACGCCAGAGATTGGAGTAACTCACTTCTGAGTCGCTACAAGATAGCTAATTTGCTTGCATGCTAGAATCAAAGTAGAGTGGGAGCAGTGCTACGTGCCAGTGATTGCTTCAAGTTGGATGCGGCGCACACCGATTAGCGACGACGAACTGGAGGCCTACCCTAAAGAGGCAAGCTTCAAAGAACTTGCATCGATTATCTTCTCTTTCTTGACCTGTCTCAGCATCACAATTGTCGCAGTTGGCTCACAGTCTCTTCCAGACGTCAATATGTCTATCAACCCTGACGCCCTCGAGAACCATCTTGCCACAAGGTCTTATGTCGAAGGGTGAGTTCGAAAGGCCCCAACAAATTTAGTTTCTCTTTCCGATCAAACTTGATGAATACAACGCTATGGTCCGTGTTTCCAAGAAGCGGCTAGACACCGCTGTACCAGCATGCCGACGACCTTTTACCTAGCTATCTGATCTTTCATTATTCATATCTTTTATGAGTTGCACGCTGACCGCGTTCCTATTTCTTTCTCCACCTCAGATACACGCCCTCCCAGGCCGATGTGCACGTCTACAAGTTGATCACAGCCCCTGCACCTTCCACTTACTCTCATACAGCGAGGTGGTACTCCCACATTACGTCTTACAGTGCGGAGTTCGATACCCTGCCTGGCACCAGCACTGCTGGCCAGGCCTTCGTCCAGGCTGCCGCTGCTGCTGACGCAAGCCCGGCACCTGCTGCTGAAGCCGAAGAGGAAGAGGAAATTGACCTCTTCGGTGATGATGAAGAGGATGACGCAGAAGCTGAGAGGGTCAAGGCTGAACGTGTCGCTGCATACAACGTGAAGAAAGCTGGCAAGCCAAAAGCAGCCGCCAAGGTTGGTGACAAGATCTCGACTGCTCCATTTTAATCATCGTCGTTTAATTGCCACCAGTCTGTCGTCACCTTAGAGGTTAAACCTTGGGACGATGAAACAGATATGCAAGCCCTGGAGGAGTCTGTTCGATCTATCGAAATGGAAGGCCTCGTATGGGGTGCCAGCAAGCTTGTCGCTATTGGCTATGGAATCAAGAAATTGCAAATTACCCTCGTCGTCGGTTCGTAAACGTTCCCGGTTCGTTCGGACATGTATTGATGCGGATGGCTCCACCCCATTTACCAGAGGACGAGCTTGTATCTCTAGATGACCTGCAGGAGAAGCTTGTCGAGTTCGAGGACTATATCCAGAGTTCAGATATCGCTGCCATGCAGAGTACGTCGGACGCATCTTCGTTCCTTGTCTGTCCACTAACATATATTTCAGAGCTGTAATTTCGCTGCTGATGAGGCATTTTGGGGAAATGTTGTATGTCTAATAGAGAAAGTGAAGCATCCGTCTATGTACACTGGTTATGAGGAGTGAATGCAATTGGCTGACTATTCCTGCGAGGTTGGTTCCTATGAGCGCGCGATAATATTTGCTGTGTGGCTTGATCAGCCTCACGCTTGGCAGTGAAACGTGGGTTCATTTCCTTGGTAGATGTGCCTACCAAAGGCACTTTAAAAAATACCCGGCTCTGACGTACCAAATCTGATGATACCCACTAGAACATAGCATACCACCTACCTCGTGGAGGCTGACATGGACAAATTGCGACCACAAAAGCTGAGTCCATGAGACGCTCCCCCTTACGATTGGGTGCGTCGCCCATGGATCCAAATCATCATGGAGCTGCCTCGTGTTGCTTTTCAAGTTGGTGCTGCGCACGGCGACCTTTGCAAATACCGACCAAGACGACATGCCTCGCGAATCGCAGGTAATCATGTGTAGACTTACACGTCAAACCCGGTCACTGGGACAAGGTTAACTCTCGATGAATGGGGAATCCAGTGCGTTGTTCTGAAAATGGTCCTCATTTCAGTTCGTTCCCATCTACGTCCAAGGGGTTGCACTTCCGGTAGGTGCCTTGGCTTAGGCATACACGAACCTTCACAGCTCAGTTGAGACGGCGCAGGATAACCGTAACACGTATCTTGAAATCACTCCGTACCAGCGTTAACGTGAACAACGGATTCATCTCCGCATTTTTGGGAGCCGACAACTGCGTCTGCTCATGATCAAGTCGTGTACGGAACTTCCCTACTAGCCACCTCATTGGAAACTGTGGTCTAGCCCTTACAACAAAAGCATCGGACAGGGCTCGCGGATCAAAAGTGTAACGTTAAGGAGTCGTCACAGGCATTCTTGGTGGCGTTATGGGGAGTTACGATGCGTATGGGATGGCAAGAACAGACTAGAACTTGGAGGTGAGCCTCAGATGTTTCGTTAATCACTTCATCCCCTTTCACACACACGCAGTTTGGAAGAATACACAGGATTTGCGAGGGATCAAATTCCGTTATGACCGCTTCTCTTGTGAGTTGTAGCAGCCATCTGGTAAGTACCAAGCGGGCTCTGCAACCTTCCGATGCGCAGGGCAGCGAAGGTGGCTAAATGAAATCACAATCAGGCACGCGGGAGAACATAAAACATGCCTTAAACAAGATCTGATCTGGAAGTGTGTTCGCTTTGCATACTGTAGTGCGATTGTTGAGCCTATGATCTTCCCAACAGGAAAGGCTTCCCCATGCTACGAGCGGTGATCTAGTTACGCCACGGATGACACTCCGCCGCTCAGTCAGAAGTATTTAAGGGCACTTGGTCGAAAGTACCCCTCACACTGCCATGCCTTCACATTTCCAAGATATTCCTCTCGATGTGCTGACGCAAGTCGCTTTTTTCACTATCGACTCCTCGCCTACCTCGGCCCTCGATGCACTCCTTCAGCTCATGCTGTCCTGTCGCCAGCTTCATCATCATCTTTCCATCGACGCCTGTCCCCAGCTTTACGCGCGTATCTTTCGGGCAAAGTTTGACCTTGTAGGCCATTGCCGCAGGGAGAGAGAATATTCGAGAACAACGTCATGCTTAGCTTCGGAACTGCGAGTACGGCGACGAGTACTACGCCGAATGCGCCTTTGCGAAGTCGACGCCCGTTACCTCCTAGACGACTTGTGGACGGTGTACCTAATGCTCCTTGAGAGTGACGGGCTCAATGAGCTCCACCTCCATTCCGTGAGAGTCGGCAATTGGGTGTTGAGCGTCCTCCGCGAGCTTCATACGCAGACAAGCAACGAAATCGGGGAACATGCGATCTCTTTGGCTGTCTCAGTGGCGTCCTTGGTATTGTCACACAGTAATTCACATTCAGATTTGGCTTCATGAACCCCGCTTCTGAATGACCCTGAATCAGCCCAGATATCCTCTTTGCCCGTGAACGACCGTAATCACGTTCTAATTTTACTTCGTCCTTTCACAACATCAGTACCAAAGGTGAACATATGACTGGGAACTCCAACGTCAAACCTTACACTAACAATATCATTGACACAGTACCTTTCGGCGAACGTAAATGTCGTGGATGAACAGGGAATCTTATCAACCAGCGGATCGCGTAACCGAGCGCCGGGTCCAAGCAAAGATAGTCACGAAGTCGACAAGTATCCGACAAAGACGAACTACTTCAGCCGATTCACCATATCTTTCCCAAGCCTTCTATCGAGCGCCGTCTTCTTAACTTTCGCGTTTAAAGAAGTAACTCCCCTGCAGATTCCTCCACATCTTCCACCGACGAGAGCTGTCGCGATTGCGACAGAGCGTCATGGACCAACTATGGCAGACTTCGTTGCGATCACGAGAAGAAGGACACCTCTTGTGGGAGATTCGTTCCTTCAGTACCAGTCTCGTGAATCAGACCCAGATCTCGCTAGAGAACGGCGACGGCCATCAAGAAGTGTTATCCATGATGAAGACTTCTATCGCATAGCCCATCATTTACATGCGCCCACGGAGACTTGGGAACTTCAAGCATATATTCCCGGGCTACTGACGGGTATTTGGGAAGGAAGTTACATGGTCCGCGAGTTTCTGGGATTGTAATAACATGCATATGGCTAACACTTAAGCAGGTTGCGCCTTCGACTTTATGTCCTCCCATCGGCTGTCCTGGCCTTGACGTCAGCCAGGATTTCCTATGCCGGCAACCCATTCAGTTTCGGCTGGAAGAATATCTCTCGTTTACCCCGTGGCTTCCTTTGCCTGTCGAAACCCAACATAACTTTGATGGCCACGTACTTCGGAACCTCTGCGCCACCGACGAGGAATCAGCGGTGGGTACCACTCTCTTTTCGTGGGTACCATTGTCTTGATATCGACCTTTCAGAATATAATACAATTCTCTGATGGCAATACTGCGAGAAATTACCCTTACGAGCCGTTCCGACGTAGCGGCGCGTCCGAGAGCGGCAGAGACCCCGGGCATGCCCTGGATGTCGTGATTACTGGCGAAGTGAGCTCCTATTTCGTCTTGATGAGGCATCAGATGCTCACGCTCCTGGGAGACCCCTGGTCGATTCGAGGCTGCCTGGGGCGCGTACAGCTTCATCGGACGAATTCGATTGTCTGACGGTTTAATCAGTTTGACGAGAAAGCCGGTATGGTCTATTTCCCCCAGAATGGGCAGTGGCGTCTCGCTAATCGTCCTAAATAGAAAAGCGCTGGGGATGATGGCTGTGGGACGTGGGTTTTCGAAGGTTACCTGCACAGTCGACGCACATTCGTAGGGAAATGGGGTACTCTCAGCGCTCTGGGTCAAGAAGGTATCGGAGGTATCTTCAGTGTTTCGAAAACTGCAGACTAGGATCGTCGCTGTCAATTATTAACAGTTAATGGACTATTGATATCACTAAATCATCATTTGTATTTACTTTGTATCACCACCATCAGAATGTTAACCTTTAACTACGGAAACCTTGTTCCGCAGATCGGGCTTCAAGTGCGCTAGGCATGCATGAGGCACACTAGTGTGTACAGTGAGGTTGACTCAAAACTTATAACCACATGTCCTGTGGTCGAGTTAACCTTGTTGTACTATTAGATTACAATCTCATTCATGTCCTATCTATGCTGCCATGCTACATCATTACGGAACACGACGAAAAGGGACTCGCTCTCAGAACTACGTTGCCAGCCGGTATCAATAATACTACATATATGCCAAGTATGTGACGACATTCTGGTAGAGAAACCCCTTTGGACTCGCGATGGGTGGAAGCAGATTAAATGAAGTGCACGTTGGGCGGCTGCGGAGTGAGAGCGAGACGGAATACTACAAAGGGAGACTGAATCCAGACTGGGACGCTTGGACCGGGGCCGACCAGACTTAAGTTCGCCAAAATGGTTGAACGGCGACTTGAGATCGTTAGGCAAAAGGGAAATACTGGCAAGAAGGAAATACTGGCAAGAGGGAAGGCACGCCAACCAACGTCCACTACAGCTTTTACTACATACGTGTTGTTGGGGAACGACCCCGCCCCCGGCAGGCTGTGATCTCACTTGGCGGAAACCTTGAGTGGCTCCTTGGCAGGGACTCGAAGTATGGACGTCCTGAGTGGCGAACTTGCAGTCGACGCTCAGATTCACCGACCCATGGATAAATGTAGGTCTGGACCGGTCCCACAGGGGATTTTTAGCTGCGCCGAGTGAATACCACTGAAAATACCACTGATGTACAACCGGCACGGGCGAACTTAACCTCCTCTTGTTCCCACAACGGAGTAGAGATAATCAAGGCAGTGCATCAACGGTCTCCTGCGACCATCCAAACACAATCCTGAGAGTTCAAGTTAGACCTGGACCATTGATTTGGGGCATCATGCATCACGCCTGATGAAATTGTAGTCTCCCCATATTCAGATTAACAGATAGGAAGACACCCGTTGGGAATGACACGGCCGCCAAGAACTTAAAGGTGAAGGTAAGACCCTGTCACTCCATGATATGTGTGGGATTAATTGTAATGGAGGGAAAATCGAGCTCTCCTACACCTCACATCTAGAGAGAGAAACAATTTTTGGCAAGGGGAAATGTGAAGCCTTGCCGGAACGAACTACCGAGCGCATGCGTGTTCTGTATTCATCAGTAGCGGAAGATGGCCTCTCGAGTGGCGGTCAGGTCCATGGGTACCCCTTGCAACCATCTTAAACGTTACGCTTGAGATGAACTGTCACAGCAACACAGTGAACACTTTGAAGTCCTTGGAGATCGCGACAATTGTAACTTGTACATTGCTCGGCAAGGATCTCGTGGGATAGGGTCTGTTTCGGGAACGATCAGTTCAGAAAATTCCCATATGTGATACGGTAGGTACGGAGATGAGCAACGAGGGCAGACAACAGGAGAGTTCAAACGTTCATTCCCGTTTCCTTGACAGGACAGTGGCTCAGGAGCATGTTGTATAACACCAAACAAGATCTAAACCTCGCAAAACTTTGTCCGAAGGGCCGTGGTTCTTGATGCTGTGTGCAGAGAACAGAACTCAAATGAAGTGGGGGTAATTTGGACATAAATCATCGCTTCCGCATGAGGTACATGACGCACCCGCGGAAAAACACATTATCAACTCCTATTCGCACAGTGACATTATCCGATGCGACAGTGGCGCAAACCATGCCTTATTCTTGATGCTTTAATATTCGTCCCAGTGCATAGAACCACCGCGCGATCACTTGTTGAGCCGAGTCCAACCCCGAACTTGTCGGCCCTCGAGGTAATGTGAGAGAAAAGGATAAGCCGTTTTGCACACTACATTGATCAGTAACCAACACTGAGAGGAACATGGGCACCAGCCTGCGGCGATAGTCAGGATCCTCGATGGGCGAGATACCAAGGGTCATGACCAATTTTACCACATGTGTAGTGCGGAAATTGGGTCATTTGTAAGCGTTTCAGAGGCAGGGATTCCAAAGCTTTGCGGTAGAACCACGGACTGGAAAGTATTGATGTTCATTTCGAATCACGGGGGGACTTACCCTCGCATTATAGCACCGTACTAGGAACTTCTGGGGAGTATTTTCCACAATCCTTGCTCCGTCGAAGTGAGAGGGGTTCATGTAGGGCTGTGAAGGGACGGAGTGATAGGCGTTTTCTGCGCCTTCCACAGGCCCCTGGCTGGTGAGCGTCTCGTGCAACTGATAGATACGGTGCCCCAGAAGAAGGTACGGCGATTCTGCCGGAGATAGCTGTGAAATGGTTCTTGGATAGATGGCAAAGGACCGATCAGGGAGTCAAT
>KN819329.1:1404180-1414999 GCA_000827475.1 Paxillus involutus ATCC 200175
ATCTTCCTCGACTCCCTCAACGCCTGTGCTTCTTTTTTGAGAGCCTCGCCCTTAACGTGGTGCTGTGCAATGGTAATTTTGATCTCCCCGATGAGCTCGTTGACTTCGGTTTCGGCAGTGAGCAGGTGCTCGAGGGCGCGTTGATACCGGTCACGATCGTCTGAGTGGTGTTGTTGGAGTTGGGCGAGGCGGATGAGGGTTTGTATCTAAGTGTAATTGCAGTGGAGTGAAAGGAGTGAGGCAGGGTGAGGAAGGTGAATATGAATGCCTTTCGAGCCTGAAACGAGTACCTACCTTCGCCTTGAGGTCATCCATTAGATTCCTCCAATTCTGGTCTCTCATTGCCTACGATAGTAAGGATCAAGGCACGGCTCTACATGAACGAAAGCACACTGCATACCTCCAAAACGTCTCCGATACTCTTCAACGCACCCGCCTTGTTGAGCTTATCACCCTGCTTTTGCAGCTGTCCAACCTACATAGCCCGACCTGAGTACGTGATCCAAGCAAGAACGCGACACAAAACCAGCGCCCACCTGAGGATGCGTACATATCCCCCTCAACCTCCTCAAAACATTCCTCAGGACACTCGGTTCCACAGTCCACCCTTCATACCCAGCGACGCCACGTGCGTCCAACCCCAGCTCGATAAGTGCATCTTCTAGGGCCCGATCGTACACCTACAACTCCATTATGTGGTCCCAGTGCTGAAATGAAATCAGGGAAACGTACATGTCGTTCGACCCTCCCAAGTTCGATACCCACTAAATATCGCTGCTGTTGCGGAATCGTCAACTCATCCTTGAGAGAAGACTTTAACGTCCTATATCGGGTCAAATCAACAAATCAGCAAAACCTCCCGCTCCCACGATCCCAAGACACTTCAAAAGCCTCAGACGCACCTAACGGAATACTTTTGGAAAAATATCGCAAACATATCTTTGAAGCCATGCTTCAATAGCCTGTTCCATATGCGCGTGGACGGTATGAGGTCATGCACGCGCAGGAACCGGAGAACGCGGATGAGATCTGAGACTTGGGCGCGTGCTGGGGTGCCGGAGACCGCAAAGGAAGAGAGACGCGGGATGAGGGAGACCATTTCCCTGGTTTCCATCCACAATGTCAGTAAGGTCCAGTCGCAGTGGTCACAGCAGGCGAAAAAAAGGGAGAAGCAGAGAAGGCAAGAAAAACGCACTCGGATTTACCCATTCCCATCATCTGCACCTCATCCATGATTACCCTATACCACTCACACACGACAAGGGGACTCCTCGGTCGCTCCAAATTCTTATACTCTACATCCTGTCGACGTGGTCGTTTAAGTGGTGCGCGCGCGACGGTTGTGTCGAGTCGGAGGACATTGTATGTTGTAATGCAGACGTCGTATTGGTTGATGTAAGCAGGCCAATCGAGAATGAGGTTGGGGTCTGAGCCCCTGTCAGTGAGTGCGTGGTCGTCCATAATGACGTCTTCGTCTGTCTGGATTCTTGATTTACCCTTGCCCCTCTGATTTCGCCTGGCATTCGCTTTTGGCTTCAAATTGGGTGGTGGCTCCTGGCTCGCCGCAAAACGACGTCTCTCTCTCTCAGCCTCCACATCAACCTCTGTTATCGGAACCTCAACCTTTGCCCACCCGTCGTAGATGAAGACTTTGAGCTCAGGCGCGTGTGTGGCGAGTTCGTCGGCCCATTGGGCTGCTAGTGCGGGTGGGGTGACGATGAGGGTTGTCTATTCGTGTGCATGTGGTTGGTGACCGAGAGTCAACAACGTAGGGTCAAGTAACATGATGAAACGTGACAATACCTTGATCTCCTTGACATTCAGCTGCGCTTCTGGATCCCACCGCTTATTCGAAGGGTTCCTCTCCGGAGCGGGGTTAAGGAGCATCAAAGCAAGACACTCCATAGTTTTTCCAAGTCCTATATCCCCAAGGACACGCTTAGTCAACCTCCCCAATCGCACCGGACTCACGACGACGCACCGGGTTCCTCGGCGAGAATACCTCCGAGCGCAGTGTGAGGCTCAGTGAGGGAAGAACTCACAGCGCCCGTAAGGCGGTTAAAGGAGAACTCGTGTCCTCCCATCACTATCTTTTCCCAAAACACCGGGATATTTTTATTCCCCATATTGAAATTGGACCCAGAATCGGGATCAGGAACTGTCGAGTCAATAGCAGGCACCACGGTACCCTCAGGAGTAATCATTTTGCCTTCGCGCTCAAGCATCCACGCAACAGTTCGTCGCTGGAAGGGCAACAGAGCGGGGATGAGCCCGTCGGGCTGTAACGACTCGTATGTCACACCTTCGGAAAGAGGCGGTGCAGGACGCATGATACTGAGGAAGAAAGGGATGGTAGCATCTCTGACCTCGGGTTCGTTTGTCGCATTGATGGGCACGGGACGACTGAGTGGCGTTTTGGAGAGGAAACATACGAGGCGACGTTGCAGGCCTTCGAGCTCGTTGATCTGGCGCTGGGTGAACGAGTTATTGAACGGTTTGTATATGGTAGGTATGGCAAGGGAAAGTGTGAAGTGCGCGTGGAGCCGGAACGGGAGTTCGCACGTGGGGTCGTAGGTACCCTCGGGGAGAATGTGCAAACGGAGGTTCGTCTCCAGCTTCCCGCGATCGTGCGCTTGGAGGACCGCACAAGCTGTTGTGAATTCCCGGTGCATACCTGAAGGTTGCATATCATACTGCTCGAGGTTTTCTGTGGAGACGTCGTCGGGCCATGGGGTATCGGGGAGGAGAAGGAGCCATCGTTCGCTGCGTTCTTTGATGGTTTCTTGGCAGTGGTCGTAAGGGGCTTCCGGCTTTCCGGATAGAGCTAATAGGCGACCATGGTACCGCGTGATGTAGAACCTTCCCATATCTATATTCTGGGCAAGAGACATGTCTTTCCTGCGCGTTTCTACAAGAGAAAGGAGCCGCTCCTCTTCTTTGAGCCAACCCCATTTCTCTGCAGAGCGGTTGTTCGCGTAATGCTCCGAGTTATCATCTATGGATGTGTTATAGCGCAAGTCCACGGCATACTGATAGACTTGAAAAAATGAAGTATCTTGGGCGACATCAGACTCGTCGACCACGTCGGAGAAAGAGTTCCAATATGATGGGTAAATTTGCTTGTACTCCGGTTCCACATAGTCCTCTCCGCACCCAGGTTCTCTGTATTCGTCTGTGTATCCGCCGTCGGATTCTTCTTGTTCTTCTTGTTCTTGTTCAGGCTCGTTGTTGATTTTCTGGCGCTTTGAGGGACTTGAAGGGGAGGCCGAACGGTGGCGTTTGTTACCGGGGTGACAATTACCATCAGAACGCGAGGACGCAAGTTCGGGAGGGTCCTCATCCATTTCATCTTCAGTATCCCCTCCCAGCTCTTCATTCGGGGAAAGGAGGGAAATAATGGTGTTAAGGTTGAGCGCAGGACGGAATTCACAGGGGTAGCCCCTAGTATATTCACGATACAGTTTCGAGGGCCAGTAGTAGGAAGCCTTGCATCGTAGAGACTCGACTTGGTCGATGGTGAGAAGACCGTCACCTGCATCCATTCTGAGTCGATTAAGGGAAACAAAAAGGAGAAAGGAGTGAGGAGGAAACGCGACTCGCGACTGCAATGTGACGGGGCGGTCACATGATCGGCTATCGCCGAATAAATGATTCTTACCACGCCTAGAATCGTCTACTTAGAAGTCTCAGCTGAATATCAAGGCAATAAATTGACAACAGTGATGCAACAAGGGGAGAGGAATGCATTGCAATGTAGTGTTGGTGTATTGATATATGCGGAATATGCGGGTATCGTGAATAAAATTGGCGGATGATGATCTAGATTAGATGATGAAAAATGCTTGCGAAAACGCGTGGTGAGCGGATAGGGGCTGGAATCGTGTCCGTGTCTGCGTGACGAGGGCCCAAAGCAAGTGTCGTGGCGGGGTTGTGAAAATGAGACGCTGTCGCGTGCAAAAGGACCCAAGGTCTAAATCTTCAACTCGCGAAACCCACGCACATCTAACCTCCCCGTCCCATTCCGCTGCCACTCCTCCTCCTGCACACTCCCTTCATCATCTGCACCATCATCCCCTGCTTCCTGTATTTTCGCAGCAGTCGTCGTCGCTCTGGTACTTCGCTTGAACCGACCCCCCGGTATGACTATCTTCCCCGTACTCGCCCGTTTCGCAGCAAGCGCAGCCCGCGTTTTCGGAAGCCCGAGCGCCTTGCGTTCACGACGCGTGAGAGTTCTCTCAACTGGCAAAGGTTCCGATGGGGCCTCCGGGGGAGGCGTGCTAGGCAGAGGAGATGATGCAGCGGATGAAGAATGCGTGGAGCCAACAGAACACCCTGGGGTGGACAGTTCGGGTGTAGACTCTTCCTCCTCCGGGTCGTCTATCTCGATGGCGTCTGGAACTGGGTCAACATGTGTTCGGGATGGCGGTGGCTTTTTTGAACTGCGGGTTCGCTTTGCGATGGCGTCCGAGAGTGACGAAGAACCTGATGATTCATCAAATGTACGTTTAGGGGAACGGTGGGTCCGGAGGGTGGGGGATAGCGAGGAGTCATTTGTTTTCGCGGGCTGCACGGTAATAGCTATAGGAGGTGACGTGTCCACGTCGATTTGAGGCAAGGATTCCACAGAGGATAGGGGTGATGGCGAACGGGACATGGGAAGGGGGATATATGTCGGCGTATGTGGGGCAGCTTCTGCGATCGTCGCTCTCGTACTAGCAAACTTCCCATTCTTGGAACGGTTAAGGGTGACCTTTGACTCCGGCTTTGACTTGGCCCGTGATGAAGGTGGCTTCTTCTTCGCAGGTGATGGTACAACAGCCTCCGACTCTGTTGGTAGTTCACCAACGTTCGGAAGGCCTGTATGTGGTCCCCTCAAATTTCGGATCGATGAGAAATGTTCCCAATTATGATACCTACGTGCGGCAAAGCGTCAGAGTACTTCCTTTGAGGTCCAAGTCTAAATAGTGACAAGTGAAGCCGGTTCCACTTACGCCACATAAATGGTTTCGTTGGCGTCTTCTTCTTCCAACCCCCCCTCGCGTTGTTGTTGCTGCTTTCGAAGACGACGTCTCTCGCGCGCATCCATCAGTTGTTCATCGCCATGTATTGTTGTCGAAGGTGATTGATCGGTGGTAACGTCTCCCGCCGTATTCCACTCGATGACGTATACGAGGCCTGGTTGGATGACTTTGACATTCCGTCGGGCAAAATGGGCAAATGCAGATAGTTCAAGGTGACCACCATAAGTGCCTATAGTGTGTCACCACACCGCCACTCGTCGAAAAAGAGAAAAAGTGGGGATGGAACCACCACCACACACCTTGTTCCCGCATGCAGTGCAAATGAGCGCTTAGCCCACGCTCATCTTCGCAAAACGGTTCATATCGCTGGGAGTGGGTCTCGATCCAATCGCAAATATCTTTGCGCAGTTGAAGGTGGTGTGAAGGGGTACCGTATAGTTGATCGCATAATGCGCGAAAAAGGCAGTTGCCATCTCCCAACGTGTGTGCTGCATATAACCCCAACGAGCGAAGTTGCTCCGTGAGGAGTTGGGTGTTGTGCTCTGGATCGGCAAGGGGCTATGGGTAGACATTCGGAATTGAACGCGAATATGAAAGAGACATAATTGAGCGAAGTTGAAGCAAGGTGAGCACTGTGACCATGCTTCCAAGTGAACGTGGGTACTGACCCTGCCTTTGGACCTCGTCGTCCGCGTCCTCACTGTCACATTTGATGAGGTTTCATCGACAATCTGTTAAGCACGACATTTTCTGCAACATTGTGCAATGACACGCACATGGTAAAAGAGCCTTGGAATTCCTCTGATGTTTCTTGGAAGAGCCCATTATACAGTAATTCAAGCGTTCGTCCTTTTGCAAGTGTGGATTGTGTTGGTTGTTAATAAAGCCTGTGCTCCCACGTTTCGGGGTCCCGAAAACAAAGGACCCCGGAAGTCCTTAGTGGTACCCCAGCATGTTGCCTCGCTTACTGCCTCATGCCAACATCGTGGACAATGGCACAAAAGTTGCTCTCCCACTCTTCCAAAAGCAGCGTATACAACTGAAAAATCAAGATGAAGGGCGGAAGAAGGACAGCCTCCCCAGTCCGCTTTTTTTTCTTAGACAAGGTACATCCGTAAGCCCCTTTTTGATCAAACCGCATCTGTGCCTCGCGACGGCCTATGTCACCCGAGTGTTGCTCTCGTGCCGACTCCGCTGGGGCCACCTGGAGACGGGAACACGTTCTTGTTCTGACTGCGGTCTGATACGAACGAGCCATAACTGCGATCGCTACGCATCACCACTGGATCTGTTCAGCACCGATTAGGGAATTACTCACATTCGATGGGACTCTTCTCGTTGAGTTGCGCTGACCGGCCGGTCACTGGCATTGTGTCGATGGAAGCATGCATGACTTGGATATGAGCATTGTACACGAGAGCTTGAAGGTCTGCCCCGGAGTATCCATCGGTCAGTCAGGCAATTTCTTCGAAATCCACCGAAGTTCCGAGTGTCACTTTGCGGCTGACTGCTTTCAAAATCTGGAGAAACATCAACCTCCGATAAAACATATACAGATACAGCGAAGCCCCTTACATCCTTTCGATCTTTCCTCGTCGGGCAGGTGGGTGAACGATGCGCGAGAGATCTTCAAGTTTTCAAGTTACGCATGGATTTCTCTCTGGCACCGATGTATCTGTTCATTAGCTCAGGGCCCTTGACGCTGATGAAGTTAAGCACACACTCTCTGGCGACGGCAGAAGCCAACAGTGTCTTGCCACGACCGGGACAACCGTACAGCAGTAGCCTGTTATGATGATGAGCGCATGACTACGAGATTGACCCAGTGTCGACTTACCCAGAACGCAGCCGCAGGGGAGACCGCCCGAACAGTGGCTCATATTTCGTCGGCCATTCCAATGTTTCTCGATGTACTCGTTTGGCATGCTTCAATCCTGATACCAGAATCAACCTCAGGATTACTGAAGCAGGAGCCTGTCCAATCTTACCTGCGATGTCAGCACCCACTCAATGTTCGACGCAAAGAATGAGGAATGAAATCCACTTGGTCGACTGTAAACTTTTCACCTGTGATGCTCTCGCCCATGCTTCTTGAAAGTTCGGCTGGCATCTTGACTAATTAATGGGTCAGATGGCCTCACATTAGTTCCGTAGGATGCCACTATCGTGGGTTTGAAGCTAGCAGGAGGAGGATGTTACCGTGACGGTAGAAGGCTGGCGCATGCGGCGGGAATATTAATGGGTGATAGACGTATTGAAGTTGGGTACGAGTGAAGGTCGATGGATCCATTTCCCGCCGAACAGTGCAGCAAAGCGGGACTTAATGTTGGATTTTCTTGCATACGGTGTTTTTTTTTGGTTAGTATTGCCACCATCGATTCCAACGGTGATTAGCTGCAGCGCGCGTGAAATCGTGACCAAGTCGAATGTTCATTATTGTCGATGTCCGAGTCAGTGCACTGACAGACCCTGCGACGCTGTCCCAGAGCAACGACGCTTCAAAGGTCGGAGTCCCACTGCTAGCCATAACTATGTGTCATGGCATGTACGAAGTTCCGAGTCATTACAAAACGTTAGACCGCTTCTTGCTACTTGGACCGCAAAAATTACAGAAATATTACTATATAGCTACCAAGCATGTCCGAAGTGCGCCTCAGAAGGAAGATTTTGCATACAGGCACATCCGCATCGCCCGACGTCGTCCCGGTATCACTTCTCGTCATGCCAGACAAAATATGACTGCGAAACTGCAAAGCTGTCAGGTGTCACACAGACTATAAAGCGGATCACTCAAAGGATCCACTTCAGAGACAAGCTAACGGAATAGATTAGAAGGAAAGATCAACGTTCAACACGGTCACATACCCAATGGTACAACAATTCCACGACCTGGTGGACGTCTTTTCTGAACAGTGCTGTCGCCCGTGGCGTGATGATTCTGATATTGTAGCTTTCATAGCAGACGCGGTTGCCATTGGCATCCTTGGTGAAAAGCGCAAACAACCAGTTATTGCCGTCCGACACGGCGCAGTATCGGACTGTCGATAAGCTACTCGAGAATTTAGAATGTCGGATAGCGATGAAATGGGATGCTACACACCCAGTAACCTCGCTCAAAGCAACAGCTTGCCCTGTTGCCTCCGGAATATAGTCCCAGAATTCCGCATCATCCGATCGCTTGGCTTCAACCAACGTGATGTGGCTCTTCGCAAATCTCACCACCTCTGCCAACGAACCTCTCAACACCCGATCTGCAGCAAATGATCAATACAACGCTGCCAGTTCAATGCACCAGACTACGCACTTTTATTGGACTCATCCTCGTAAACACACATTCCATAGTCTGTATTCCCGGTCAGCCAGAGCTGGAAATCTGTCGCAGGATTTTTAATGAGAACCCCATCGCTGGTGGCGATTCGCAGTCCAGGCAAGATGGCGGCGGAAAGTTTGGCTTTGCCGTCGACGCAGACCTGTGCAACCGCTAACAGGATTGCGTCAAGGATCATCCTAGCACCAGGCTCGTACTGAGGTTGTGCTTATTCAGGAATCCGTTGCGGAACACATCAAGGACGATACTTACCTTCATACTGAAATGCGAGTGATCTGCGTGCACAAGTTGTCCAGGTGTTCCGAGTCAATTATCGAATTCGACAGCATGGAGTCCAGCTCGGACGGAATGATGCGTAGCGTCTTCTGCGCGATCCCCATGTTCCGGAGGTCCGACAATTGGAGAGACGAAAAACTGACTTTCTCCGGTAACATCAGAAAGACATCAATGTGTAGGAACGAACCAAAACCAACCTGCTTTTTCGCGGTACCTAAAATACATTGAAGAGCCTCGACATGCTTCATGACCTCCTCCATTCCATGTTCAGTCACCTCGATTTCCGCTAACTCTTCCTGCAGTGCAGTGAGCCGTTGTCTGGCTAGTTGCATCTTGAATGCTACGCTTTCTTTTGCGAGTCTTCTCTGACATAGAGTCCGCTGGTTACTTGGCAGCGTACGTTAACGTTGACCAACCGAGCATGCCAAAGCCTTTGTCAATAGGGCGTGGGAAGACCTGCTTAGGGGGCCCGAGTATAGGGGCCACAAGTTTCCCTCATCCCCTCACCGATCTACATATATATAAATGTTGCCTTTCAAGTTCCTGACTTCACCTGCACTTCTTTTCCTCGTACATCTCATCAGTACTTCCCCGCCTTCACGCTTCATCGCTGTTCAAGTACTGTTCCTACCATGCCAAGTCCACAACATCTCCATGACATCTATGCGCCGTTGTTGATATTCATGGACAGAAGTCGTGGATATCCCCTTTGGAATCCTGAACCTGACAGCAAATTGCCCAAATCCTGTCGTGATGAAGGCCTCAGGATAGGGGATGTGGGGGTTGTAAAGGACGGCAGTTTCGACGTCTTATTCAACATTTGCTTACCTAAAGAACACCCACTCAACCAATGGGGTGGAGTTCCTACGACCTTCAAACAAGTTCCCATCTCGCGAAGCCAGACTTGCCTGTTTTCTGGCGCTGACAACGACGGTTGTGTTATTCCATCAAGGTCTATTTGCGTCAACGACGCTGTTAGGGCGTTGCCAGGAAATACAGCGTAAGCCTGCATTTGTAGTCTTTGGGAGTGTTGGGACCACATTTACCTTGTCTGTTACCCTGTTTCCGACAGAGTTGCACCAGTCCAAATGTCGCTCGATTATGTGTTTACTGCGCCCACAGAAAAGGGTGCCATTATAATCCTACCCGAAGGTGCTGCCGCAGAAGATCTCCGCAATCTTAGATCTATCACGGAAGAAGCCCAAGCGAATGGGGAATCCTGGTACCGTTATGCATATAGCGAGCGCGGCCGGACTGCCATCAACAATGACTCTCTGTTCCTGATCACCGGTTTTGACAAAGCCAGCTCATGGGCTATTGCTGCTTTCTCGGATGCAGATCGTAGTGCTGGTCTCCAGGGCAGGTTCACTGCTGGCAATGTTCTCAATGGGGACGTCGCTGGAGCTTACACCTGGCAGGCGCCGAAGTCCGTACATTGTCGTGTAGGTCCCAAGGCAGAATATGACGCAAACAAGAGAAACCAATCGATTTCCATACGCGGATTCAAAATTGTGCTGAGGAAAAGCTTCTTCGATTCAATTTTTTCCCGCCACCCGGTGAAAGTTGAAGTGTCGCGAGAACTCCCCGGGATTGGTTCCAAATCCAGTGCATACATTCCTCGGCCCATTTCATCCGGGAATGGAACTCAAGGCACTGGGAAATCGCAGCGCCAGTTTCCATGGGTCGCTTCATCGCGTCACAAGGAGCTGCCAGGTAAGCCGTGGCACTCTAGCAGAACATAAGTTGATGCTAAATGTCATTCTAACAGCGGACCCGGAGGCGAGTGTCTGGTGTCGGGTTGTACGGCCATTCTGAGCTAGCACAGTTTCGGGCTCTAACTTCGGGGCCCCCTTGTTCACATACCATCATGGATCGCATCGCTTCCCTCATCCAACCATAGGCTTTTCCATTTGTGACTAGTGACTCTGCATCGCTCCGCCCGTTCTTGTTTTCTTGTTGTTCCCTTCGCCTTTGTCAGCTCTTCCGTCTGTTGGTCATTGCGTAACCTCAATCACATTTGTTGCCTTGCATTAGACCATCAGTAACTTGATGAAAGTCAGCCACACTGAAAAAAAGCTTATCATATGTGTTGTCTTGTGCCGCCTCGTCGTCACCGTGGCTGCATGGTCGTTGCGTACCCGTGCTGGTCTCGATGCGATGGTTGGCCTAGGAGGCTAGGTGGTCCTGGCGAAGT
>KN819329.1:1429885-1455421 GCA_000827475.1 Paxillus involutus ATCC 200175
GCCACAACCTATGAAATAGTTATCTACACTCCGAGTGTCTGCCACTATGGTCATCCTGGACGAAAAGTGTATGATACCTGTCCCACCCCCGCCCTATGCTGCCGCTTCCGTTGCCCCACCACCATTTCCGGGCAGTCGGCGGCAAGGCGCAAACTTCGCAGCTTTACCGCAACACCTTCTCCTAAAGATCGTGTATATAACATTCCCGCAGACGCCTGGCATTGATGAGAGTCGCAGTGAGCGCCAGCGCAAGACACTGTACTGGCTCTCGCTACAATTGCGTTTGGTGAACAAGTCGTTCTACATTGGTAGGCACACTGATGGTCAGGTATGATCGAATTGCTGACGCTTTGACAGCTTGTATGCATGTGCTGCGCTCAACTTATCTGCCTGCCTACGAGTCTCTCATACGTTCCCCGTACACATCCGACCCCTTCCCCCTATCCTCATCGAGTACATCAACCGGCAGTCCTCTAGAGACCCTACAGCGCGAGACACAAGTCCTCGATCTCTTCATCGCACTTAAAGTGCGTGAAGATGTCATGATGGACGATTCCGAACTTCACCTTGAACGCGAGGGGTCCTTCAAAGATCTCTTCGACCTTATGCAGCCCCGCAGTCGTCTGGAAGACTTAGTGCGGCACTACGGCCTGCGTGAGGGTGTGATACACACCAATCCTCCGGGTGTCTCCGCTTCTTCACCCTCTACGACAGTGTTCAGAGTCAACAATAGCAGCCCATCAAGCGGTTCGGTGAGCACGAAGCTCTCCGGACCCGCTCCGCTTCCGTTCTCTGCACTTTCCATCTCTTTCTCCCCGAAAATGGTGGGACTCGTGTTAACGAGCGCCAGGAGGAAGCGTACTATCGTAGACACTGCTTGGACAAGGAACGAGAAGCTGGAAATCGTTGCAAAGAAGTTGGCTAAGAAACTTAAAGTCTGGCTGAGCGAAGCTTAGTGTGACATGGTCTACAGGTTTGGGCATAGTACCACTTTGAATGCTACGTATTCACTTTTTTCAGCGATGTACATTATGTTCTTGTAATTGTTATGCTGCTACAAACCTAGCTGACTATGATCCACTCAGGCTGGCACTCCCACAGAGCATCGATGCCATCGCGGCCATCGCCGGATCCAGACGAATTGGCATGAGTCTCAGAGCCAGAGTGGCGGCACTGCAGTCACTTGGCATCATGCATCACACTCGACAGTCACCCTTTTCAGTAAAGGAGCGCCAGGGAAACGGCAGTACGAGCTCTGACTCGAGGTTGCAGCGCGGTTGTAATATGTCGCCCATCATCCAACCGTGGGGTCGCTCAACACCTAGTAGGGGTAATTCTGGGCAATTGCTATGCATGAGGCTGACAAGTCGCGTTCCTGGGCGCTTGAACCCTTCTCCACTCTTCAACGGCCAATAGTATGCGTATACCTTTCCCCATTAATGTGCATTTGATCACACCTTGTTCATAGGTCGCCTGTGCCCGGACCTAACGGTCCTCGTGGACATGAGAACCTCGTTGCAGAGCCTAACTTTACAAAAAGGTACCGTGGGTGTAAATCACCCACTTCAGTGCTCTCCTTATGTCCACAAACCTTTCTTCTGCAGATGACGCCCCTGCGGATCGTTCGGGATCCAAATCACCCTACAGCAGTCAAGGTCAGACAGACAATTTATGGAGAAGTGCTGGGAGCAGTACGCAGCATCGTGCGTCTCCAAGCGTGGAAGATATACAGAAGCCATTCACTGAGAATGATATGTTCCTTGAGCTCGAGGAAGGTATGCCGATCGTGAACTTCTATTTAGATCTCATAATCGCCCTGCTGACGCCCCATACACATCGCAGTGCAGAACCGCAAGCCGCCACAGCACGATGGTGTTATCCAGGCCACGAGTGCCGAGAAGCGGTCACTGAGACTTCTTAGAACTACATGCCATGCTTTGCACATCACGCTCGTCGCCATTCATATCGTGCTTTTGGCATTATGGAGTCATCGCGTTGAGCACAGAGTTACCATACCTTTGGGAACTCGAAGTAACATAGTCTCGGTTGGGCTGGCAGTGGCTTCTCAGTCATTCTTCACTGTGAGCAGTTCCAAGTTTGATGGATCACCCACACTGAATTGATGTTGTTACAGTTGTACCAGGCTGGAATGGTTGCTACTACTCAGCGGCTTGCTTCCCAGCGCAACTTGATGCAACGTCAGACACTGACTGCCACTCATGACAAACTCGGTGCATGGACAGGGTTGGGTGCTGCGTTACTTGCGATCTGGGGCCAGATGAACATTACCTCTGCATTTTGGGGTGTACTGACCGTCGTGCTCTACCTCGGTGGCATCGCGGTCCTACATGTCACCTCCTCGTCACTTCTGAACCTTGAGACCTTCAATGACACTTCTCCTTCCACAAGTCAAACAATTGTCGGAATGCCCAACCTCACCGACATCTTTGTTCCCAGTAACGACTGGAGCAGCTCCACAGCCGTCGCTTCCGTCGTAGGCCAACTTTCTGAGCTCTCCTCAATCGGAGTCACGAATGGCACAGTATACGATACGTTGATGGACACGACGGGTCTGGGCAACGCATCAGTCAACGCAACAACTTTCGGTTCCAGCTGCTTTACTTTACCGAATATCACGGCTCAGCTGAATTCTGACAACATCAGCTACAGTGTCACATCCACTGTTGGGAACGAACAACTATATTTTCAGCCCGTCTACCCTTACTGTAAGCTTCAACTTCTTCTCTCAGTGCGAACATCGTCTGAAGTTCCGTCAGTTCAAAATGTAATCTCTGTGTTTTCTCTCCTCGGGACGCGTGAGCCCCCAGTACGCTTCTCTGTTTAGGGTACCAGTCTGCGTGGCTAATAGCCCGTAAAAAGGGCCGTCAGATTGGACTCATTAGCATGCCACCCATCAAAGATTCACGGGGTGATGTAGGGTCTACCTTCGAGGTAGTCCGTCCCATAAGTTTGTTGATCCCTCCTTGTCCTATTGTAGCTGAAGTTAATACCAACTAATATGGCATAGATCAAGCGGGACCTGACGGCCATGAGCTGAACGAGACAATTTCGATGCAACTCGTGGCGTGCTCCCTTTACCTCACGCAGCAAACCGCCGTTATCGATGCCCAAACAAATGCTTTACTGGAAACCAATCCTGCACCTCCGACGTGGAACTCGCTGTGGACGCCTTGGAGTTTCCCTCCTGCCGACATACCTGACGATCCCACTATAGATTGGGTATGTCACCCCCATCCGCCACCATCTGCCCACTAAACACCAATCCCTGCTGACGCCTTCAGTTTTGGATCCCATGGAGGATGTCCACTGCATCCAGCAGCTTCAACAATGTCAACTTCGACATTTGCCTCGCTGCTTGCCTCTCGAGCATGCTAGAAGTGTATGTGACATCTTGAAGGGACGGCGACTGCTGCTTAACAATTGATAGTCGCCTCATGAAGCTCCTCCAGTGGTATCCAAACAATGGTGTTTTCAATCAGAGCGCCGTATCAACACCTCCAGTCACGCTTAGTGATCTAGAAGCTGCATTGGCAAATGTTGCTGCTGCCATGGTGTGGACAGGTACTCGACGTTCTTTGCAAGTATCTCGTTTGGGACTCACAGGAACATGCAAGGCGCGCGTGTCAATTCGTCGTATCCTTACTCCGGTTTTGACTTCGAGGTCGCCATTGGGGAAGCGTCGATTACGAAGGGTTTTCTACTATCACGCTTGAATGTAAGTGCTTCAATCTTGTGTAGCTCCTGTTTACTCATGGAACCGACTTATCGATAGATCAACGTCTTGCCGGTCAGTTTCTTCGAGACGTCTCGCTTTCTTCAACGCCGTTTTTCACCTCACCCTTCAAATAGGTATTGGTCGGCCTTACTGGTTCCATTGCATTGCTGGTACTGTCAATATTCCTGACTCACGAACCAGAAGAAAGTTATGCAAAATCGGCTGTGCAATCTGCGGGTGTATTGGACCTGATATGGCTCTCAGGTCGACATCCCGAGGTCCAAGAGCATCTTGCGGACGTGCAGGAGCCCACAACCCGCAACTTACGAGAGGCTGGTCTTTTTGCTGCTGTGTTTGGACGCATCTCGACAGGTAGTAGCTTAAACTGATGGGCTTGGCGTCCTCATGGGAAATCAGCTTTCCATGTTGTAAAACTAGTGTAGACAATCGCGGAAATGGCACAAGTGTGCCAATATATATAGGAGTAACACACTTAGATAAATTACACCCAATGCAATCTACATAGGATGGCCCGGACCCTGTGTCGACCACCATGGATACATAGCTCTCAATGGTACATTTATTATAAATAAAAGAAACCGAGTGGATAGCAAACCCTAATAGCCCAGCTGAGACTCCTATGGATGCCCCCGTAAACTTCAAGAAAGCCCACACGGAAGAATTATCCTACCCGGTGGAATGCTTCGAGCAGCAAGCGACCTTCGTGATCCTCCAACGCGATATGACTTGAAGTTAGGCAAGCAAGATCGTCGGCGGGAAGGGATGGCACGCTCTCATGCAATTCTTCCGCTGCATTGGCATGCAGCAGACGAACGGTTTTGAGTTTGGACCCAGTCAAGGTCACGAGAGCGGAAACCAAGGTCTGTTGATGGAAAACAGGGGCCTTTACGAATTTGGAGTGTAATCCGAGGAAGGAAACAGGAGGTAGGACGAGGTGCGGTTTCATTTCTAGCCAGGAACGCAAGTAGATGACGAGTTTGTCGAGTGCCGTACAACATTCGGCCAGTAGATCCAACTCGTTTTGGAGCGACTCGCCCGAAAGACAGAAGTCAAGCGTGACGGTCGTTACATTAACGCACGTCAACTTCACGAAGTTTTTCCATGCGTAGTCAAAGAATGGTGGGGGGATGCAATCGTAGGTAAGTTGACGAAGCGCAGGGAGATGGTTCGCATCTTTATTTCGCGGAAGATAATCCCGGAGAAAGACGGACGTGAGCGTGATGGATTCGAGTTTTGACATGATAGGAATGTCTTGGCGATATCTGGCAGACCGGTCGCCAGGCGTAGGTGAACAGACTGGGCACCGCAGTACCCTCAGGTTCCGAGCAGCTGCGAGCAACACCATCAGGTCTTCTCTGAGATGCGTCACCGTCAATTCGAGCACGAGGATGCACAACAACCATACTTGCCTGCATGGACGAAGAATAGATTCCGAGCAGTCAAACAACTGCAATGATGCCCCGCATGTTTCTGCCAAAGATGTGACAATAGATGTGGGGAGCTGACGGAGCCAGCAATCGTTAAATGGGAGCATCGGCATGGAGAGGGTGACGACGGCAAGATTCGAAAAGTGCCGCACAACTTCTGCAAGCGGTTCATAATCAGAAAGTTTGCAATGATCATCTTCGATGAGAACATCTAAACGCCTGGTCCACCATCCGAGTCGGACCCTTCCCGATGCTGCAGAGGTACGCGCTTGAAGCGACTCGTGCAAGGGAACAAGATCATGTACTCTGGTGACGAGGACGCTCTGATACAAAAACTCTTCTGCGAGTTCGTTCCAAGTTCTGCAAACGAGAACTATGTTGCGTTTCGTGCGAAGGGAGTGCTTCAAGAGCTGCAGCTCACGCTGCTTGACGAGTGCACGCGGCAAGTCCGAAGAAACCGGGGTATCACAGTTTAGGAGATCGTGCACGTCGGTCGCGAGGTCAAAGACCCGGAGCCATAGCTCAGGCGGCATTTGTGACATGTTCTGTGAGTGGGGTGCTGAAGTCGAACTCATTTGGGCGAGAGGGAGAGTCAGAGTGGAGAAACGGGGCAAGATATCGTGGGTAGGGGCCCAGGGGTGACCTTATCAGATTTGTTATTGGTCTGACATCCGTGCAGGAAGTGGGAAACAGATCACAGGGTGATATAGTCCAATGCATCCTCTTGAGGCTAAAGTTATATATTGTGCGAACTAGCGTGAGTGTTGAATCTTACCTTGGGAAACAACGGGGGTTATTTGTGTCTTGGCAGGCAGATGTTTATGTAACGCGCAGTCAACGCGCTGGGATGGTTCGTGCACAGGGTGCTATGTACCTCCCTGGAACTATATCTTCAGTTCAGACGAAAATCTCGGCCGAACCTTGATTGGATCAAGGAACTTTTCAGCTGCCCTGTCAATGACTCATGCGTCGCGATATGTCGTGGCACTCCATCTTGACAATGCGCCACCAACAGAAAAAGCCATCAGATGACTCAGGAGCCAGAACCTGTTGCGATTCGTTGATAATAATCGTGGAGGAGTGATGGTAGTAGTTCAAGTCGTTGTGCCACGGATGTGGCCAGCTGGTCGTGAGAGCAATGATTCCTTATTATGGAATATGCACGCCACACTCATGGCCCAAGTCGTTCAGCTTGCAAGTACTACTGTCGCACTCATTGAACAGGCACCCCACCCTCGTAAACCGTGCTAGGGAGTGGCGACGGCGATCTGTGAAACTCTTTGTAGCGGTCTTCTTGACATGTCACATGCCCCAAGCCGCCACGTCCTCAAGTTGCTCACCCTCGGAATCATATTTCATGTCGTATTTATCGCCTCTGTTTTCGATTGTTACTTTACGAGCCCTGTCGTTCATGGAATGACACGTCATGGCTCTAACTCCGGAGAGTCGAAGCGCCTTGTGCTCATTGTCGGTATGTATGTCACACTCGGTGATCGGCACTGTTGAACTAACTTTTGATACAGGCGATGGTCTTCGTGCTGACCTTCTGTTCACTCCAAACGGGTTTCCTCCCGTCGAATCCCCACCAACGGTGGTTGCCCCTTACCTGAGGTCAATAGCCGAGGAACGTGGTGCCTACGGAGTGTCTCACACCAGGGTGCCCACTGAAAGCCGCCCCGGACATGTCGCCATCATAGGTTCGCTACCGACTTTTACTGCCTTCTGTTCTCATGTTTGAATGGGTAGGGGGGATGTATGAAGACGTGTCAGCGGTCACAAAGGTCAGGCGAGAGAGGAAGTCGATATCGCAGCTTGCATTAAGCCTAAAATCATCATTCGCAGGGCTGGAAAACCAATCCAGTAAGAACCTAAAATTTGAATACTCCTGTATTGATCGCGTCGAACGAAGGTGGACTTTGATTCAGTATTTAACCAATCCAGTCACACGTTCTCCTTTGGGTCACCGGATATCTTGCCGATGTTCGCAAAGGGTGCAACCCCTGGTAAAGTCCGTTCGTGGAGCTACGATGAAGAAGCAGAGGATTTTACGAAAGGTTGATTTAGCTACGCAGGCCTATTGCGTGTCCTAAAGAAATGATTTTCCAGATGCAACTACCCTCGATACATGGGTGCTCAATCAACTTCGGGCACTATTTCAAAATGCATCAGAAGACGCTATACTAAATTCGAGTCTTCGCGAAGACAAAGTAATATTTTTCCTACATCTCCTTGGATTGGACACCACTGGTCACTCATACCGACCACATTCCAAGGTAAAACCAGGCGGTTCACTTCAGCCCTCTTACGCTCAGACGTGCCTATAGGAGTATATGAACAACATCCAAGTTGTCGACAACATTGTCCGTGAGACGGAGAAACTATTTCTGCAGTTCTACGATGACGAGGAAACCAGCTTCGTCTTCACCGCCGACCATGGAATGTCTAAAATAGGAAACCATGGAGATGGTGGTAAGATTCAATCAATCGCTCTTTCACCCATCCTTCATAGTTGCACTCAGATCCGGATAACACACGTACACCGCTTGTCGTCTGGGGCAAAGGCGTTCGGGGTCCGGTGCCTGACTCGACGCCATCCTCGCACGATGATTACTCCCGACCTTGGGAGTTGGAACATTTACTACGCCGAGATGTCTGGCAAGCAGATATTACTCCCCTAATGGCGTCGCTTATCGGTATCGATTGGCCTGCAAACTCAGTAGGAGTTCTGCCTGATATCGATCCCACACGGGTCGGGTTTCTTGCACCTCGTGGAGGGGAGGAGGCCCTTGCTCGCTCTGCGCTAATCAACGCCCAGGTCCTCTTGGAGCACTACCGCGTGAAACATGGTGAGTTACCTCCTGATGTTGGGTATATTCTGCTTATTCTTCCAAGAACTCAAGGTCGCGTATACTCTACTCTACAAGCCATACATCGCTCTAGAGGCTATAGGGAATTCCGGAATACCCGCTCGCATCCAAAAAATTGCTATTATTGAGCAGTTGCTTGGAGAAGCACGGTGGAACGAAGCACGTCAGCATTCTGTGGAGTTGATCGACTCTTGTCTGGAAGGTTTGCGTTATCTTGAAACGTCAGTAAGCATAGATGATCTTTCTCACGACATGACCTGACCAGAGCCCTAGCTATGATCGCTTTCTCATTCGCACGATTGTCATTGTGGCATACCTTGGTTGGGCTGCATACTCCTCCATTTCCATCCTTCCTTCATCAGACATACTCTCGGCATCGTCTTTTTCAAAAAAATTCGTTGACGCCATTTCGGTCCTGACGTTGGTAGGTTCCGGGATAGTCTTCTGGATCCAAAAGTCCCCATGGACATTCTACATTTATGTCGCCTTCCCTTGCTACTTTTGGAGGGAGTTCTGTGTACGAGGCGCGCCTGCTATCAGGCAAGTAATGTCTCAGTCTTCCTTCTCTTATAGACAGCAATGCTCCCAAGCATTGCTTGTCGTTGTTGCTCTACAGAGCATGGTGGTACGTGGCTTTCAAAATTTACGACATATCTCTCAAAGTTAAGTTCATGTGTCCTTTGTCCAGGCTGCATACACGCATCGCTCTATATGGAGCGTAGGATTTGTCATTATTGGCGTCCTGTGGCCATGTTCGACTTGGCCATCGTCAGTGCTCTCGCAGAATTGGAGGCTTGCTCTGCAGTGGAGTCTCAGTTCCCTGGTGACCGGTGTCTTTCCCCTTCTCGCAGTCGACAAGCAAGAGAGCCTTCCGACGATGTGAATTCTACCTCGCATATTTCGCGTAGTACTAATGAATGTTCAGTATGTCTGGTGGTGCGGTGATGCTCTTCATGGGGGCTACGTACACGTGGGTTTCTGGTCCAAGCCCAGGCCTCGATGATCGCAAGACTTCCACTCTCGTCCAGGTCAGTGGTAATCCTAGACTGGTTTCCGCATGACTGAACTTGCAGAAGATGGCCCTCATCGTAGCTACCATGGTAGTCATTGCAAATTCCGTCCACAATTTGCAGGCCAAGAATGGTTTGCCAGCAGCCAATCAGATCGTTGCATGGACAATCCTCGGTGGGTAACTGGCTCTCAGTTCATTACATTATGCATGCTAACCTTTGTGCAGTGATAGCATCGATATTCCCTTTCATGTCCAAGGTGCAACATCCCTCGCCGACGTCCAAGATAATGTCGTTCTTCATGGCGTTTTCGGTCTGTTTCGTTGCGCTGTCGATCTCCGTTGAAGGTCTTTTCTATTCGGCCTTTACGTACAACCTACTTTTATGGATTGAAGTCGAAGCGGCCATTCGGAAACCTGGCAGCACAAACGGATCCGCATCGAACGCATATCATTTCCAGGTAGATGATATCCGGATAGCTTTGTTTTTCTTATTCTTTGTGCAGGTGGCATTCTTTGGGACTGGAAAGTATGTTACCTTTACCTTTATGCCATGCCCAAGGGGCTCATGCTGACTCTTCTTCCTCAGCGTCGCATCCATATCGTGAGTGTCGCGGAATTAGGTCGTAGGGCACCAATTCTTACTGCCCAACTAGTTCGTTCTATCTGGAGCCAGTGTATCGCCTCGTGCCGATATTTAACCCATTCTTGATGGCGGCATTACTGGTCGGTATTCCGCTTCGATCGCGTGGTCCTGCTCACTAGCCCCCGCAGATTTTCAAGATCATCGCACCATATGTGATTCTGTCAGCAGCTTTTGCGACGCTCAATGCCCGTTTGCAGTTACCACCATTCTCTCTGTTCCTTGTCGCACTTACCCTCACTGATGGTAAGCGAGATTTCCAACCCACTGTGACTATTACCGACTGGGGCTTACAGGAATGACTATGACATTTTTCTTGAATGTGACTGATACCGGTAAGAGGGGGGAACCGCGCTCTCGTTCGTCGACTGACAGCTGTGGTTCATCCAGGATCCTGGCTAGAGATAGGCCAATCTATCAGCTTCTTCTGCATCACCTCCCTCCTGCTAGTTTGGTCAGCGGGAATTTGCGCAGCTGGCGAGTATCTCATGGCGGGCGCTTTGATACCCCTAAAAAAGTCCGTGGATAGATCGAAGGTAGACTAGGCTCCTGGTAATAGTCAGGTTGGAAATAACATGGTAACACAGTACCCATTGCAAACCTGTCCATGTAGCGAGGTTTCCGTGAGTGGCAAGGGCTCGCTCCCCAGCGCAGCTATCAACCATTGCAGCCTGGTACAACTGCAATGAAATCACACAGACGCCTGGAGAATCGACGTCCTCACGAATGTCAGTGCCGCAATTGAAGTCTTCCAGACGAGTGTGGGACTGCGTATGGTCGAAGAACTCCGTGACGGCTGTGCGAAGCTTCGTTCGCGTCTCGAAGACAGCTGCAATCAAATCACTGAATGCAACTGGAAGTGTCCATATATACGGTGACGACGCTGGTATTTACAGGTTTAGTGATACTTCTAGGTATGTGGATGCGATGTCTATAAAACACGATGTAGATCAAGGCACAGTGACAGTAAGATCACCGGCTCTTCATTTGTTGCATCATTTCGGCAACCTCGTTTGCCTTTCGACGAGCGTCGAAAATCCCAACGCCACTTGCGGGTGGAGCCCAATCATCTGGGATACGTTCTTGACCATACCACTGTTCCAGCGTGGAGAGCGGGACTTGGCCATTGTCTTTTTTGAGAAGCAACCAGCATAGCGCTGCCTCGCCCGTACCTATCTCAGAATGCAGGTGATCGAGGGGTGATGTCAGTCTTGCTTCTCTATCCACCCGTACCCGAGCGAAGCCCCCAAGGCTCATACCATCTTGCTGGTTTGCGTGTGATAGGAAGGAGTGGAGGAGGTCTGGGTCGACGGGTATGGGCGCCGTAGCGTGCCCTGCGAGGGCATCTCCGTGGACTAACGAAGCATCGTGTTCGATTTTATTGTGCATGGCGAGACTATCGAGGTCGAGTTGCATAGCATGACCGCAGAAGAGAACACCGGCCAGCGCTAGCAGGGCCGCCAGAGGGAAGGACAGATTGTAAACAGAGCGCATGGCGTGGATGAGTTGCCATAGCCCGATGTTCTTCCCGTCGTGTGGTCTGAGGGGTCGATCAGTGTTAGCTGTGATATGAACGAGAGGATGAGGCAGGGCCGGCTCACAGATATCCATGGTTAGCCAGTGCGTTGAGGGCTGGGCAAGGTGAGCGTTTGTCGCCCTGGGAAGCGGGCACGAAGGGAGGAGTTGAGTAGTTCTGACTGGCGGTCGACATTGTGATTACGGGGGTGACTGTGGTGAACTGGACGGAATGGCCCCTCTGTGGCGTCGAGTTTTATACGGATGCCGCGAATGTTTCCGTTGCTGTGCTGAAACACCCGAGGAATGATCGACCTACCAGTTAGGAAAGTACAACCGTGCTCGAGTAGTATTTGTGATCAGGGTACTGAACTTCAGGTGGTCCCGATCAGCTACAGATCTGATCGGCGTTGGTCCTGGTGAATTTGCATTCAGTTCTTCGCCTTGTGTTCACAACTCCGGTCAGGCCCCGGAGCGCCCAAGCATAATGCACATTGGCAAAAAGACGTGAGGAAAAGGAGTCGGTGAACCATGTGGTGGCTGTTTAGGGGCAAGGCTGGCGATGTTTCACAAGCCCCCCGAAAGGCAGTGGTACCAAATGAACCTTGCCATTCAGTATCTCCGGCGGTATCTGGGCTAGTCAGGTGAGTCGGTCTCGTTTCAGTCTGAGGCGGATTGCCTAGCTCACTACACAATAACATCTAGGTGTGGGGACCAACATTCTTTGTAATGGCATGCACCTGCCTGGCACCGTCGTCACAAACAACGATAAACAGATGCTCACCAGTCGACATTGATCTCGGATAGCCAGGAAAACAATAAGTATCATTCTATCTCTAGATAGTAGTGAGCAGTCATACGGACAAAAGTCTATACATAGGGGGGACCCAAAGCTATATAAGGATGTCAAAAACAGCGGATGTGGGTGAAAAGAAGCAGACGCACCATTCCTGAAGACGCCTAGCGTAAACTCCACAACTAGAAGCAAGACACCTCCACCCGGGGCAAGTCGAAGCACCTTGGGCATAAAGCCCTTATAGAGTGCTGCTGCGCCTTCTTCTCGCATAATCATGACCAATCTAACAAGAGCGTCGCTCAGAATATAACCATCAACGTGAAAAATCATCCGTACGCGGGGTATGTCCAGTTATATTTTGGTACTACGCCTGGAACCTTGCTGGCTCCTTGGATGCGGGACTTGACGACCTGCGATCGATCCTTTCAGGACATTGGTCAATCCACTCATGCATGGGACCTACATCAAATCTAGCCGTAACCTGTCAGATCTTACAACAAGAGATAAGTCAGAGAACGCACGGGGTATTTATGGCGGTGCCCACGAAACCACCCACAGCCCCAGAGACGAAGTTGTTGAAAAGCTGTGCTTGTTGCGTCTGAAATGCTCGTTATATGATATTCAGAAAGAGAAAGGACAAAAAAACCCCACCTCTGCTTTTGGCAGCATACCACGTACTTGGTGGATGCATCCAAAGTATCCACCATTCCACCAGAAGTGCCTACCGCGATGACATCTCAGCTATGCGTCTTGTGGGCGAATAGGTGTCATACCTCCAAAATGTCGCCTCCATTCCGGCGTAAAGGCCAAGAACACCTTCCTTTCTGATCACCTGCTTGACGACATCCATGGGACCTGCGAACGTGCTCGTCTTATCTTGCAACCTGCATTCGATCATGTGAGTACGACCCAACAGCATACGGAATCTCCATATGAGCGCACTTGATTTTGACAAGTTCGAATGGAACGACAATAAAGGATTCGGTGGCGCCAGCGCTACATCCGGTAAGAATGGAGAGCTGCTGTGTCATCTTGCTTTCGCCGGACAAGTTCATAAGTGATTTTCCCCAGAAGTCGTTGGCGGCACTGTGAGACAGTGAGACACGGACAGCTGTAATCGGCGTCAGAGCGGCTTACAATTTCACAGCACGCTTGGGCGCCTCCAATAGGAGCGGTGGAACCAAGCCTGACGGAGCATGTTTAGAATAGGTCACGAGATGGTAACATGAGCCAAGTACCTCTGTACAGTCTGCCCATTCTGTAGGAAGGCATGCTTAGCAAGTTATGAAGGTGTGAAATACTCGGGGTCTTACCCTTCCTCGCGGATGATTGAGGTGAGGGTGCCGACCATGCCATGCTTGCCTTTTCCGGTTTCAAGCTGCATGCGTGTCTTCACCTAGAACGATAGCCCCATATTTCAAACACTGTATGCGCAGAAGCACAGAGATATGACATACGACATCTGGTGGGCAGGGTACGCATTAGTCACGCCAGCAAACACCTGACGCGCAAGTCTCGCAAGTCGCTCACCAAGAGGATAGAAAGTCAGAATCTCCGAGACACCTGCGATAGCACCAGCGGCGAAATTGGCAATGAAGGGAAGTGCTATTAATTGTGTTTAGATGTTCCGGTTAATTATCAGTAGGCACGACTGGGTGTCAATGATGATGCTCACGTTTCCGCTGTTCTGTAGCCATGTTTTTTTGTTTTTTGTTTGACAACGTTCAAAGAAGTCTAAAGGGTGATGGTGGTGGTATAAAAGAGGACCGCAAAACACACTCAACCCACAAGATCGGATTAACGAGCCAATTGGATGACTTTGCGTTGATCGGACCTCCTTCGGACCAGGACCGAATCGCTTCACTACATGACAGTACATGACATACGTGACTTATGTGACGTATTATGCGTTGTCACTCGTCACACCTGTGATCAGACGTCACGCTACTTTTCAGGGCAGGAGCCTGTTGCTTCGGTATGCGACGATGGTATACATCGCATCCTGGCAGGAATACCAAGAGGCCGCTGAAAACCTATATGCCAAGTCACCGAACAAGGTCAGTTCACTCGCAGAATCAATCCCAATCATACTGCTCAACCCGATCGTGTTCCGCGCAGACGCGATATTGCGTAAAATGGAAATCGTCCGAGGGGAAACTCGTCCTAAAGATTACCGATGATACGACAGTGCGTGCCATTTCCGATGAGAGTCGGTCGATTTGTACTTACAATCGTCGAAACCCAGTGCCTCAAATTCAAAACTTACTCCTCGATCTTCCTCAATCGATTCGAGTCCCTGAATTTATCTCTGATGCAGAAAATGCAAAACAAGCATCCTGAACCATCTCCACCTCCATCTTCCGCACTAAAGCAGCCAGCGGCCAGCGGAGATGCTACTCTGCCACGAGCAGCTTCTCCTATGGTCGTTCAGCAGGGACCTGCAGCCGGTGGCGTAAAGAAGAAAAAACCAAAGAAAAAGAAGTAGTCGAGGGCCCGACACCAATTCTTCGATGCACGTACTGTGTTAGTTCCTACACTTTTGTTTATCGCAATTCTGACGGTCAGTGAAGCGCAGCACGCCGATAGGGGTCGACAGACTTCCCATTACCCATCGATCGCATGATCTGATACTAGTTGCACACTATGTCGCCCGTAGTGGACTTCATCGCCGCCATCTTCACCCCGATGCCTATGCAAGTATAGTGATCTAGATTACTGCACCAATTCACGTGCTTAGTTGTTGAATGCTGAGCACTCCAGCGGTTCCGCAGCATAACGAGGTTCTGGGAAGGAGCGTTGACACGGTAAACCGCTAAAATGAATGATGTTACGGAATTCAGAACAACACGATCAAGACAGGCAAGGTGGGTGTAAGTGACCAGCGGACGTTGGCCGGAGCATATCTTAGGTAAGGTACAACATCATCAGAAGGACATCATTGACTGGGACAACTTGAGATGATAGTGGATCTTCACTGATGGTTGATGTGGCGCCCTTGAGCTAGAACTAGCTTGATGGTGATGGAAGGTGGCAGTTCTTATCGTAAAGAGAGGGCACCCAGTGCCGGGTTGCGCGCAAGACTTTGCATCTATCAACCAACTAGGCCATGTACTAACTTCTGCGCCGATTCGGGAATCGGGGTGTCAAGCTTACATCGGATCAGGTCACACTGCGTGAACTTCGGGTTGTATATCAGGACGGGGTGCAACAGTGCAGGGAAAAAAACCCCTAGAATGCTCATGCAGATGTGTTCAAAATCAAGTAGCCACAAAGAATTTACCAGAGGGTGTAGCTTACATAAACTGCGCCGTCTGAATACGTTCGGCTACGTACAATCACTGGCAGTTAAGCATCAACTCCCTCAACAGCGCCCTGACCCATCGACGTCGCTAGACAGGCTTATCTGTCGTCTCTGCAAGGAATTAGTAGAAGGGAATTCAGGCCTTTAGTACCAAGCCAGAGGTGCACGCGTCGAACGAGCCCTACAATCTATCTTTAGTGCGTGAAACCATAGCATTGGCTTATGGGCACCACCAATTTGTGGCTTTTGTTTGCCTTCCCGACACTGGATTGAAGTGTATTTCCTCCTGATTTGAGTCTTCCGAGTGCATAATACTACACATGGCTCTACGGCGATTCACCATCTGTAGGGTCGCCATTGGTTGGATTCGGGGTAGGGGATCGGGATGATATCGAGGGAGAGGTCGAAAGATATGCCGACGATACAGGAAGTGATGTGGACAAATTCGATGCCTGGGGCTGGGGTGGACCTGCTATGGCACTTCTAGGAACTCCACAAAGAGCACATATCCGAGCAGTAGCCGGGCTGAGTCCTGGCGAGTTGCGGTGATTACATACTTCGCATACCCAGCTCTCGAATCCTTCCTCGACACCATTCCCGTTATTAGATGGGGCGACGAAGTTGCCATCAAGATATAGTGTGACCTTTGGCGATGACTTGAACAAGCCCGCGTAATAATCGGTTCGTATCACATGCACGAGGTCCATGCTGAATGATTGGGAAGTTGGTTTACGCGAGTTCACGAAGAAGATGCGATGAGATGACACATGGATTGTGCCAGACTGGTGGTTGGGAGCTTTCTGGAGACTGTTGGTTTAGCGTTGATTGATGAAGCGAACGGGTGGATTGGTCAATCAGATGACCGGAATGAAAGCTGTGACGGACAAAACGGAAATTGGCACGTACCCGTCGTAGATGCCGACATTATCTTGTGATGCAAGAAGCTCTTCATCGTTGTAAAGAAGCGCCGGGATTGGGATGGTACCGTCCACGGATTGATCGCGTGCACGGCATGTACTTTTCTAAACCACCCTCACCTTCGAATATGTGAGATCTGCTCCACCCCGCTTCCGTCCGCAACAGGGTCCTCAGGAATCAACAGCAAGTCTGCGCCGTCGTCCCGACCAGCATCACCCCCCCAGCAAGACAATGTCATAGATCCTGCTAATCTTCTCATCAAGCTGAGCTTCCGCAAGGGGGGTGATAAAGCATTTTACAATATTCTTAGACGTGCTTTGAAGGCGCAGGCTTGGGAGGTCAGTTCAGAGATAATTCCCGGCGGTTTTGATACTGAAGCTCATTTTGTCCAGGGTAGACAAATTGGGAAAGGGCCCAGGAGTGGCTCTTCGAGTCTTGGTGTTCCAACTCCTGACGGAGGATCAACACCTGTACCTCTCCGCCGTTCTGGTATCGGTGTGTAATTTTCCAAGATCATACTTAGACATACGTTGAAGGACCGTGTCAGATGGCATCATGCGCAATGTAGAGGCGTCGGCGCAAAATATGGAGACGGATCTTTCGGATGCATTCAAAGATCTCGAGGCCCTGATGGTCAAAGCCCAGGACCTTGTCCATCTCGCGGGCGAGCTGAACGAGAAATTCAGCGCGTCATCCAATAACGCCACCAAGCCGCTAAGCCATTCGGGAACTTTGTCACCATGGAAGACTTCTTCATCATGGGACTCGACAAATTCACCGACAGCTTCGTCGATGTTCGCGACGACCTCACTTGTGCCTTTCGCTGAGCCAGAAGAGGCCAAATTTATACGATCGTCCCTGGCCCAGCTAGGTTTGCAGTTGTCGAACGCGCCGGTCACGGCTGACATGATACGGGACGAGAGAAATTGGATAGAGGAGCTGGCACGTGAACTTGCTGGAATGCTCCAAAATTCAAGGGACGGAGGTCCCGGACAGAAGTCGGTTGGAATAATGAAAGACCGAGGCATCGTCGGTCTTGATGAAATTTGGGGTGGGTGGAATCGTGCACGGGGTGTTGGTAAGTATCAGTGACCTCAGATTGGAAGTAGCACCGCTGATTAGCGACTACAGCACTCATTCCACCATCGACGTTTCTGCAGACGCTCCCACATCTGCCGTCGTACACTTCTCCGCCAATCCGAAGCAGAACTTTCCAATCAGGCCTACAGGTCCTCCATACTCCTCCATACACTCACGCTGCGTTTGCAGCACGTCTCTCGGGCCATTTGACGATATCAGGGGCACAAACGACGAGCCAAATAGCTCAAGAGGAGAGCATCACGATTTCCCTTGCCACAGAGATGATCTCTGCAGTCGAAGCTGACGGGGTGATATGCAGAGATGACGGAAGTTCGGCGATAAGGGGAGGTGGGAGTGGGAGCGGTTCCGAACTTATATGGTCACTCAACTTATTCCAAGATTACATCTGGGATGGACATACCTTTGACTGATGTACGAAATCACTGTATATGCGTACGGTCCAGCGATATTGTTATTCGACTATCCAACATCGCCGGCGACCCGGTCACCTGCTAGCTTCAAGTTCCGGCCGGTTACTCACGTTCAGCAGTACTTCTCTGACTCCTCGAGGCTGGGTATATACGCCAAGCGTGTTACTGCACCGCCCTACCTCGACCATCTGAATGCCGTCCAAATAAATGGCCGGTAGCTGGTCATGAGGCCCCATAATCCATTTCCACGATTCACTTGGCCAGTTCCTTTACGCTGATCCAAGTTATCCGCGACGCGATCCGTGATCGGGTGACTGACCTCCTAGCTAGTGAGTCCATACAGCGTATACTAGTAGTCACATTACTACTTCCAAGCCACGCATTGGTGAGTCTATTTAGCTCACCGGATAGAGGAACATCATGCTGTTAATTCTCGGTAAGTCGGTGAGTCCGACTCGTTTAATACCGTCCTGGAACCTGAAGCTTGAAGTTTGAAGGCTGACTAGCACTGATTCCTGTTACTAATCGCTTCCTTGCAGGAACTAATCCCCGTTTTCTGACTCATTCCACACCAAACTTCAAGCCAGTCGCACCGTGCTCCGTCGTGAAGCACTCGGTCTGGCACCTTACCGGACGCGAGATGAATTGCTTCATAAGATCACGCCTTGACATCTCCCAGAAGGATTCACAAAAGTAAACCGGTCATAACGGAGCTGCCTGACTTGCCTCGCTGACTGGTCGAGGGGAATTCGTGCCACTATCCGCGGATCATCGATCACGATCATCGTTGCAGTACTTCTAGCACATGTCAGAGATATGCACGAGCCCACGGTAAGTTTTTACCCTTTCTCTACAAAGTATCACTACTTGAAGCAAGTAAGTACGGCGTTATGTAACTCGGTGATACAAGAAACAACCGATATGAGTTCATCAGCGCTTCTCTTGTCTGATATCGAGCTACTCCTGTGTTGGCATTGGAGACTTGTTTCCCATAGCGAGTAGGCCATGCTGTGTTCCAAGACTCATCACCCGCATGGGCGAGGACGATGTATGTGCAGATGTCATTGTGCCGAAGTTCTGTTTAGCCAGGCCAGCGTCGGGCCAACGATGATCTTCACACTTCATAGCATGACGGTGGCGGAGACAAGTTGGATATTGTATGAGCCGCAATCAGATAGCCCTCGGTAACAATATCCCTAACATTTCACATAACTTTAGTGGGAGGTACGTTACCGACGCCGGGATGTATGATCTTGAATAACAAGGTTTGTCCCCACCCCTCGTTGGTGACACCCACGGGTATGGCGGGGTGATGTAACTGTTTGGGAGCATCGAATAAACTCATCTGGATAGATACACAGCACTTCGCAAATGGGCGGTTATGGTGACAGATCGCATGTGGTTCTGGCCCTGGGCCAGGGTTCATAGCGCGTGGCTCTGTGGCAGAGAAGGTCGTTGGCAAGCTTAAGCGCTGTATGGAAGTCATGGGGGTTCGCCAGGCTCCTAGTTCTCAGTGGGATGGTTGGACGATCATAATGGAGACTATCAGGTGATGAATGATGCCGTGTAACGCGCAGCAGTCAGCTACGACCAAGCGTGGGCAAGGATACGTTCGATCTAAATTATCCACGATATGGGATCACGAAAAATACAATCGAGCTGGACGACGGTAAAAGATGCGAAAACCTATTGGGTTTATGGTTTGTACGTACCGCGGCCCTCCGATACAACGACCTTATTTTTTGCTGCGGTCCAAAACGGGAGTGGTGAATGGGGAAGCAGTGCTCTAGTGGCCGCATCATGAAATGAACTTGCACCTTGTTGCCTGACGTGTGCGTGTTGGGATCACCATCTAGACTTAGTGGCAAGCCCTAGTGTGAGAGACGAAGGTGAGATCTTCATCAGCACTAGGATTCCAAAATTTCACGCCAGGTGCGCCAATAGAAACATCTTATTCCACACTGGCAGTTCCTGTGCGATTCTCGGAGGTCAGAAGGAGTTAGCGACGTCGGATGTACCAACAGGATTGCGGGTTAACACAGGAAGCACACCTGTGTGAAATGGTGCACACTCTAGTCTCAGCATTCTGCATTTCGGAAAAAAAAAACTCCTCGGACCTCGAGCGCTGTGCACATCACACGGCTGGTTGCTGTTTTCTTTCTGGTGGGTTCAATGTTAAAAGCTGCTAGACAGCTACCATATCTCAGAGTCTGCCCATCACCATATCACGACACAGCCTGGGACATGGCCCATGGGAGTAGTTTCGGGAGGAGTCGCAACTTTCGAGAGCCGCAATGGACGACTGCAGCTTTCCGAGCACCGGAATGTTTATGGTATTCATCCATTTTCCAATTACATACAAGATCTTAGGTTTGTGCGGCGGTGAAGAAGTTACCCAAATCAGTGATCTATTCTTCGCAGTTCACCATCCGGTGTACAACCTTTTCAAGATGGACGCCCATCTTACCCTTTATCTGTTAGCCGTGGCTAACCGTGGCCATCACTACTGTACCCATAAATTTGGACATCACCAGGCATTGTAGAATCAGCGAGGTCTCGTAAATTTGGCGCGGAGACACTGCTACCTCCGAGTCAGGCTGGTCTTTATAACGCCATACTTCTTTCATCGAATCGGACCCCACTCCCTTGATCCTCTCTCCAGGACTCGTGGCTTCTGTCCAGTGACTGTCCCCCTACGGCTTCTCAACGTGAGTGCATCTCATCAATGTAGCCGTAGTTTGTTGACTGACCCAAACAGAGTTGCCACTTTCTGTCATGAACCCTTACCTCCCAAGGCCTGACTCCTATAATTCCGAGACCGCGAGCTTCTCTCAATTGCAATCAACTTTGTCTTCCGGCTCCTCGTCTCCGCACTCGTTTGATTACATTGACATCTTTAGTCAAGCCACAGGTCTACCTCCATCATCAGATCGTATCACGTCTACCGCACCGGATCCAGCCGCGCCACCTCTACGGCGTACCTCACCCGCGCTCCGTCATCAACCATCTTACTCACGGTTTCCGAGAGATATTTCATCCCAGCCGGTGCCAGCACCCTGTGTTTCCCTTCCCCGTTTCAATCCATCTGCTATGGGGCTGGCTTCCTGCAAGGATTTGACCAGACCGCTGACCCCCAATGAGCTCGAGAATCTCGCTCATCTTGACCGGCTGAAGTACTTCCTCGCCACCGCGCCCTCGCGGTGGAGCTCAGCTGGTTCCTCAAGTTTACCGGATGAATCAGCCGGGGATGCGTCTGGGGTTGTACTCCACTCCTCCTCCTCACACCCTTCCATGAACCGATTTCTCCTGCCAACTTCCGAATATGTAACATGCGTGTTCTGGTCAGGCCGACATTACATTACGGGAACTGACATCGTTCGCGCCTTGGTATTTCGCTTCGAGGCGTTCGGGCGGCCTGTCAAAAACATGAAGAAATTCGAGGAGGGTGTCTTCAGTGACCTTCGTAATCTAAAGCCAGGGGTTGACGCCACTCTTGAGGAGCCCAAGGTTGGTAGTATTCGCCACAACTTGTCAGCCCACCCAACTGACAACTCTCCAGTCGCCCTTTCTGGACCTTCTTTTCAAGTATCAATGTATCCGCACGCAAAAAAAGCAAAAGGTCTTCTTCTGGTAAGCATAATGAGTCACGTCCTCGGTCCATCATCCTCAATTATTATACTCAGGTACTCTGTCCCTCACGATCGCCTATTCCTTGACGCGCTTGAGCGTGATCTCAAGCGGGAAAAGATAGGTCTTGAACCTACAACAATCGTCACTGGCGAACCTGCATTGTCGTTCACATACGAGCCTCAGCGCAGTCTACACGAACAATTCAGCAAAGTTGAAGGCTTTCATGAAGGAGAGGGAGACTTACAAGCCCTCTGTGTGGCAGGCGAGGTTGCGACCTCGCAAGGCATGGTCGGTAAACACGGTACTCTTCCCGGGAATACCGCACACACCCCGAACTACCCCGAGCAGTCTGTGCAAAGCATCGCTCCCAGGAACCCACGTATCGATGGCACAGAGATTGATCACCTGCCTTCTACCCTCAAGAGGCCGAACATGCCGTTCATGCCGCTGTCCATATTCGAAGGTTCCCCATCTTACAAGCAACGGCGCAAAAAGCCGGTGAACAAAGTTCACCCGAGCGCCACCGATCCAGTTAACCGCAGCAGCTCTGACGAGGGTGTCCACTCTTATGACAACACCGCAGACATAGGTCTTGGCTACGGATCCGGTGACCGCGGGATGACGGCTGCTGACATGTTTATCGTCCAAGCCAGGAGTGAACCGAAGGATGGTGTCAGGGTACGAACTGATGCTATCTATCGGGCCAAGCATGACACCGTCATTCCTGGAGCGCCATCCACAGATTTCACTCAGAACTCTTCACGACTCACACCCAGGCTGTCTTCAATGTCCGTGGATAACGGAACCTACGCTGGATACGGACCAGCGACTTCTGACCAATTATCACACACTCATTTCCGCGCCAATGCCGATGATCGCAGTCTTCCTGCATTCTCCCCTGAAGCTGACATCACCTCCACGACCACAGGGAAGCCAGTCACTTCTAAAGCATTCGTCTGCCCTCTATACTCTTGCGGTCGGCTTTTCAAGCGCCTGGAGCACCTGAAGCGACATTTACGCACACATACCCTGGAGCGCCCTTACAAATGCGATCGATGCATGAAGCGGTTCTCGAGATCTGATAACCTCAGCCAGCACCTTCGTATACATGCCCGCGCTGATAACAACGACGCAAGCTCTGGAGAGCTCGGTACATTTGACGCTGACATTGAAAGCGAAAGTACCGATGACAGCGACCTCGCACTCGTGTCGTCGATGCAGTTCCGTAATGGCATCGAAGGGCTGTCGAACATGGGCATGTGTGAGGTTGAAGTGGAAGGTCACGTGCACGATATCCCGGATGATGAGGAAGGCCTCGTTGCGGCGCCAGGTTTCAATAATGGCGCCTCAAACCACACGTTCGGCACAGCTTACTACTCTGACATTCCCGGGGCCGGTAACATTACCAACTCAAACGGCGACCTTGCTCACTTGAGCTCTTTCTCCTCTGTTGACGCATCAGACATGGTATGGGCCGGCCTCTCTCGCTCCCCTGCGATCTCCGACTCATTGTCTTCCCACAATGGAGAGCCAATTATGACATCTCTCTCCGCCCCCTCGAGCAAACCAGACTTTGACAACCTCTCTCTCCACCGGTCTGCAATAACACCCGGGTGTGTTGGACCGGTTCGACGCCATCGGAGCATGACTCCTCTGACGAGAGGTCAATCGATACCGCCTACCCGCGTATACCATCCATATGCGTCAGCCTCTGCTAGCCATTCACGTGCAGGTTCAAATCACTCTAGTCCCTTAACACTAGCACACCCCCTTGACATATCTGCTCCCCCAAGCATGGCCATGAACGATGAGGCGTTCTACACCCAACCGCGGTGTTTCTCGTCTAGTTCCGTTGACAACGCCCTATCCGCACCGCTTGGGTTTGATGGCGACCTGGGCAATGTTTTCTCTAGCGGCATGCCGCTGTATGGCGACGGCTCTTTCGACTTGAGTCATCCTTATTCCTTATTTGAGTCAGGCGTTCTGGTTACCACGTGAATTTGTCACGTTAGTGAGCTGCGAGCTCACAGTAACATGTCCCACCTCACATTTAATGCATTTGCGTCGTTATGCTTTCGCTCTTCCACTGTATCGATGCAGTTTATTTATTTACCATGGTATCGCTAGTCTAATGTACATACGCCTGACACGATGTTTCCATAGTACGTTTCATCAATCTTCGTCGTCATTCCTCTTCCGCAAGCTTGTTGAGTGCTTGTTGGTTGATACACATGTTCGCACAACCAATAATAGTTTTCACCGGGCGTCTGTACTGGTTGAATGTGCATTGCGACATCCATCAATTCATCCATCACCACCAGGTACATACCTTCCTCAAGTATAACAAAGGTATTGATGGCAAACAGCTTGAAAAGTCGTTTGGTTATCGCATATGCGCAATGATCACATGTGAACATCATCAGCATCGGTCCAAGTGGTCGCCCGTCCTTTGATATGGACCCTCGAATATGTATGTATCCCGCGATCCATTCGCGCTTATACAGCCTCGCGATATGATACGCCACAATCTACTGCGCGATTCTGACATCCCCAAATGCGCCGCCACCTGACTTGCCATATCTGAAGCTGAGTACAATTAGCTAGGTACCCACCGCTCATTCCATCATGCCATCAATAGACTATTATCTCCGTCGTGGTGGCGTGTGTATGGCCACGCCGTCCTTGTTCCCGAGGTGGGTACAGTGCCGCATCGTATAGCTTGTATAGTATCCGGGTGATGGAATTGGTTCCGTAGCCCACTGCAAGCGGCAAATTGCAATGGATGCGGATGTTGATGGGGCTGCATACACAGGCCGCCTCAGTCCTGTACGAGAGCGGCGGCCGCGGTCTGCGTGGGTGATTGCTCTTCCTGGCTTTTAGGTGTGGTGGCCGGCCTTGGATGTTCCGAAGTAAAAGCTTTTCTGTAGAAAAGAATATGACAATCCGAACGTTAGGTCAAGTTCAAGTTGGAGTGGATTCCGGCGATTCCCTACATGGTGACGACAGGAGTTGCTTGTTTTGGGTGAATGAGTCAGCATGCATAACGACGTACCGAGTCGGACTCGGACGTCACCAACTCCACGGCGCCTTACCTTGTCCTTCTAGCTACGGAGCGCTGAATTCGGCTGAATCAAACATGTTCTCTGCATTCTCGAGGCGTTTGGTAGGTCCTTCTACGCGAAACTCTGTGAGTTGATGGATGATATTGACATGATGTTGACTAGCCCCAAATATCCATTTTGTTCGTATGTCGAACCCATGATCACTGCCGAATCTGCTAACGGTTTATTCCTGGGGATGGAATCAACGCCACGAACAGCCACCATCCGTCGTCGCCTCCCTCTGTAAAGGCGCTTGCCATGCTGCGATCATCGCTCTCAGCGCCTTATCCGCCAGATAAACCAAACGCACCCCCTCTCGACTTCAACCTTGAAGTCATAGAGTCGAAGCCCCCGACTCCTCATCAGCTAAGGATTATTCTTTCGAATTTGACCCCTAAAGATTCTGCGGCAGCATCCCCATCTTATTCGACATTCCTTTCATCTCACCCGTCTGCGCCTGCATCGTCTGAACAGCCGCACAGCGCTATAGGTGTTGTGAACCTCGCCACACAGAACCCCAATGCACTCAAGTGGCCTGTCGTCGTTGACTGGAATGGTGGGAGGGCAAGCGTGGGCGACGTTGATGGTGTCAAGAACATCTTGGAAGCCCTCAGACAGCGTAGAGATGGGGAAGTCAAAGATGACGACGATATTGCCCAGCCAAAATGGTGATTTCCATAGTTGTGTCGGTCTGCATTTCCAAGGCTATCGTCCATTTATCATAGTGCAGCTATCATACTGAATCTGTTAACGTGTACTCATCTATTATGGACCTCGCCGCCTTTGTGTGTCTCACTATAGCTAGTCAGCACCTTCTTGTATCCAATAGGGGTCAACATATTATTCCAGTGGGCAGTGGGAGAAGCACAATGAATGTCAGAATCGTCGGATGTACGTATGTGTAAAGTGATTACATGCGAGATAAATCAAAAGGAAAAGAAACATTGGCACAAAGTACGATGCCAATGAAAGCGGTATCATCGCCCCTCCAGGTCCATTTAATCCACAATGATCTATGCATTATTGTTTGGATTAGCCACTATGCCTTCCGCACCTAGTCC
>KN819330.1:6532-17730 GCA_000827475.1 Paxillus involutus ATCC 200175
GTCCTTTTTTCGTCGTTCGTTTTACATAGCTGCTCCGTGCCGGTTCGGTGCTGGTCTTGTGCTCGGCTTACGATTGTCTACTTCAGATCTAAAATGTTGTATGAAAAGAATTGACTGAGAGTCCAATGTGGAAGTAAAGTTCAGCTTTGCATACCGCGACTCATCTCGCTGAAGAAGCGTGTGCCCACCTTTGTCAAACCCTTGAAGAATTACGCGCATGTACGGCCCAACAAATTCGTAAGATAAAAACTTGAACCAAGCTTGAAGCTTGAAGCTTGAACGTTTGAATTCACCTTTTGCTGGCAAGGTCACTCGGCGCACACATAGTACTGGCATGAGCCGCCAGTGGCTAAGCTTTACATTCCCACGGCTTCCTCACACCAACTAACGTTCCTGCCAGAGTAACAATCGTGCCAAGTACTAGTACGAGGCGGGCTAATGAGCTAGCGATGGAGACCTGCTGAGGGGTGGGTATTCTAATTCCTGGGGACAGGATTCACGTCATTTGCCAGTGAGTCCGTTCAAGTTGCGGCGACAGGTGACCGCGTCCTTGGATCATTGTCCTGAGATACTAACACACACCTCAAGTCATCCGCACCGGCGGGAGGACCGGAGGTCAGTAGCCTGCACACATTCGAATGTTCACTGAGTCACGGGTCCGTACGCTTCTTCTGTTACGACGAACTGCCTTTCGGACATGTTGCATTGATGCATGATGGTTGCAGGTGCCATTCACGAATACTACTGTTCAAACGTGCATGCATACAAGAAGGCTCAAGATATTTTATCGTACATTCAACTACTCTCCCTCAAACTCGCAGCAGTCAGGTCGTACAATGCAAAGGCTCAGATCTTCAGCCTTTCACGCATCCTTGGTCCACTCTCCAAGGTCCTTCGTGTTGGAACCGTACGCAAAGTTATCGAGATTGGCTAGGGGAAGAATCAGCTTTTATGGTCATCGGTTCTGGTTGCGCAAGCTTACTCTTGAACTATGGTACACAATTTTCGTCAATGACTGGATTTATGGTGAGGTTATCAAACACGTACCACTCCAGTGATTTCCTGAGTGTTCCAGATGTCGATGCTGACGCGTCCATTCTTGAATTTGTCAGTTCCGTCAGAGGTGTAGCTTGGGTATTGTTGGCAATTAAACCCAGCAGGCCCGGGTGTGGGGCCGTCGCCTCTGATATATATCGTGCCTTCGGCTGGAACCCCAGTGTTCGGAATTGGGTACTTAACAGGAGTTCCATCTAAGAATTGTTAGGCGACGTTTGACGCGACCTCGGCTTACTCACACTGGAAGGCTCCTTTGTGAGTAAAGGTGAACCCGTTTGCGACCTTGATGATGATTTCTTGCTCGAAGGGGTTTGTTTTGGTGGTTTTGACGGTCAGGGTTGCATGCTGGTCATCGATGAGGTCGCTTTCTGCGAATGCAGCGTACGACGAGTCCCGTTTGCTCTTAAGTGGGATGTGGACTCCCAAGTTATGGGCATCCTGGGGATCATAGGCGGATAGGAAAGCGAGAGCGCTCTGTCCGGTCAAGGATTTGATCTGAGACATTGTTCGAGGGTTTATGTGGTGGAGGTGCTTTGGATGCTGAGAGTGCGTTGACTTACTCGCCAGATTTTATACCCAGGTGTTTCATATGCCTTTTTGAGCCCACCTTTCTCGTGATGGAGTGCGTCTTCAAACTTTCGCATGATTTCTCACTGACAAGGTCGCCGCTGAAACAAAGATGGAAACAACTGTGTTGGCATCGTTCGTATTGCTGTCATTCTCGACATCTGTTACGTTCATGTAGACTGGGCGTTGTTGACGAATATGGACCCGAATGAATACTTGCGCCGGGTGTTCGACAGTCCCGGAGAAGTACCCAACCCCATGTGTCATTTGTATTGGCGTTCTCTTCTCGAGCCGAATCATTCAATAATGATTTCTGGTCGGATCAGGAGCAATTGAACATCAAGAGGCCACGGGTTTCAAGGTTTCAATCTTTCTTCCTATGCACGGCCTGGTCAACTTTTTGGTAGCGTAAATTTCAACAATTTGATCAGTAAGCTCAATGCATGTTCTACAGCTGGTTTAGCTTCGCAATTTTCTTTCCTCTTGCCATGGCGGGTATTGTCTATCGATCAACGAACATTCTTCAGAATCTAACCCCATCACGCCAACCCTTTAAAGGCAAGTGGAACAGATTACTAGTAGGTGACAAATTGAAGCATATTGAACTCGGCCATTCGCCTCTCACACGCCATGGAACTTTTTTCTACAAAGTTAGAGTTTTCGGTCAGCAACCCGATGGACCCTTCCGTTAGAGGCTGGTGCGTGTGGTAATCCCCGTTGGGAATATATGTGAGTGAGACATAAGGGGGGCCTCATGGGATCACAGGGTGGTGAATGGTTGTCACGAGATTGATGGCGCAATGGTCATGAGACAATCCTTCAAACGTACCCATCGATTTCCAACACTCACCTATGCAGAGGTTCGAGTTGTCACCAAAGCGGGGTTCCTTGTGGGCTTCGTCACCCCCAGTCCATCATCCTGGCCGTTTCTTGCTTGCCATACTGGATGCCTGATCGACCAGACAGACGAGTCTGGGTGGGTCGAGTGACCGAGATACTCAGCAGTTGCATCCAAACATGTGCACAGGTGCGATCTTAGCAAGAGCGAGACGATGAGACGGGCAATGACCGCGCCTGATCCCTTGAGGTACGTCCGAAGGGACTCATGGAACCCTGCTTGCGGACGGGATACTAGTGCTGGAGGCCGAAACTGAAGCCTTATCATCTCCGCGACCTATTCCACAGCAGAGCGCGCCGCGGCACCGTCTTATCTGTTGATGGAGGACGTCGCGGAGTGTTGAATCGAATGCCGCTGAGCGGTTGGCATACTAGATAAGGGGGCGGCAAGCCAGCATAGTGGCTCGTAGCAAAATATTGTCCTTGGACCAACTGAAGGGGACGTCCAACTGAACAGCAACAGTGCTGTACTTGCCCAATCACATGAGAGCTCATTCTGTGTCAATGTTACCTCGCTGGGATCGTAACCTGCATGTAGACATGGCGTTGTTGACGAATATGGACCTGAGCAATTACTTTGCGCCGGCTGTTCGGAAATCCCGGAGAAGTATCCAAGCATACTCCATGATCCGGGCTCCATTTCATGGGCTGTCGTTCGCTTCATAACCGAAACATTCAATAAGCACTGCTAGTCAGTGCAGGAGCAATTTGAATTGGGTCACGGATTTGGAGGTTCAAAAATTCCTCCTACGGCGCCCAGCTTGGTCAACCTCTTGGAGTTTCCATATCGACAACACGAAAAAACTCCTGGGATGCTCCTGGAATTTCTCCTCTTGGTATAGTCCAGGTAGTACGTGGCTCTTGATGCGAGTCGCTAAGGCTCGCTCGGCCAACCGGAGAATTACAGCTTGACGCACGTTCCATGGCTGATCTGGCCTCACATTCAAGTTGTTCTTTGTGCCTGCCGTGGTGCCATTGACTCGGACGCAGTCTCTTAGGCTCAAGCTTTGGCTGCAAGACGCTTCTTCATGGTCTCAGTCAAGAAGTTATGCAACAATGCGGCATGGTGCAGTGATAGAGACCACAGAACCCGGCAATCTTTCCCACTGGTAAAAATGTTTTTCATGTCGCTGCTTCAGGCGATTACTGCTGCAGTGACGATACACCGTTCCCAATTCACGCATCGCAATGGAATCACAACAAACGATAATAGGCTAGCAAGTCACTGGGTATCAATTACGAACTGCAGGGAAACCTAGCGTTCTACATCTTACTTAACGCTTTTCGGTATAGCGCACTGATGGAGGAGGTGAGTATTGACTCGGAGCTGTTGGAACGTTGATTGACAGAAAAACCTGCCAAGGACCAAGGTCGCCGTCACCAATCTTGGACTCTTAGAATCTTGTTCGGGTCACAGTATTTGACCCCATTTCTTGCGGGGAAGCATGTGCCATACTACACATCAAATGCTTGCAAGGCCACGCGTGCAGTCTTTCGGCTGCGGGGCAACCAGTGGAGACTTGAGAACGTGATTCTGTGATTTGGTTCAAGGGGGACAGCGAGGCCTTGCTCAGAGAACCGCCTGCGTCTTTGTGCGCGATTGACAACGACCGTCTGATGGAGCCTCAAAGCATGTGCCTTGTTATTCAATGGTATTGAATGCTACAATGATCTTCCGAGGCTCTAAATGATCAGAATTTAATCGCGAATCCGGGACGCATGTGTACCAGTTCGGCTCATCATCCTGGAATCTAGGCATATCTCAGGATCAGGGTCAGGTGCAGGTGCAGGCAATTGGGAAAACCGGGTAAGGACCCCCTGGAGCCCATCTGGGGGGCTTATTGTTGTTAACCTTGTCGTAAAAGACCGCTACCGGGCCTATTCCACACGCAGAGAACCATAGGTGATAGGGTCTGGAGAGGCAGTTGTGAGCGGAGAATGACGGCGAGCTTATCCAGGATCCTAGAAGAGCCTCATCCACGTAACCAGTTTGTTCCACGACCACACTCCCGAAGACAAACAAAGGGCCTTGATAGACCAGCAGAAATCGTAGGGACGTACTTCATTACGAGAAAGCGTGCTCAAAGAGGCAAGCACTAGACACCTGGTTATAAAGGAGGCCGACAGTCAGTATAATCCGTCAACGTCCAAAGTACTCGCACCTTCGTCACAACAACTCGCACACAATGCCCCAACTCAAAACCCTCACCGGAGAAAGCGCTCTCGCCTTCTTGCTCCTCCACGATCATGACCATGCGCAACATCTCGGTTTCCATATCCCACTGAAAAGTAAACAGATCTCGTCAGAGGCAGCAACCGCCACCGAAGATCTCGTCCTTGATATGGTTGGACTCTTGACGGTCAAAACCACCAGTCGGCCCGGGGAAAAGCTCGCACAGAACATCACTGTGACCTTCCCGGATATCGGGTTTATACACACGGGACCTTTCACTTATCCCTGTAAGCGCAAAGAAACTATGGAAGATCCTGGCTGATATATCCAGCGTTCATTCCGTATCCCGTGCAGGACTGCACAGACGTCCAAGGTATCCTCTATGTCGTGGGCGAGAACCCTAGGCTAGGATCAAACGGTTTTAATGCGCAGCAATACCCTCCATACCCGCTGCTCGACGGAGGTGAACTGCCTTCGGGACGAGTCACGATTGACTTCTGGGATGACAACAGAATCACTGGAATTGTAAGTCTCTGGAAACTTTTCTGGAAATCCTGGCAGTCATTGACGGTGCTTGCTCTTCTAGTTCAAAAGTAAGTTTGATCCCGAAGTCCATACGCACGACGGCAAGAGCTAACTAATTACCCCAGCAAATGTTGACAACTATGTTTCCGGTGGTACTGGAAAATGGATCCCCATCAATGCTTAATGGGGAAATGGGAAAGGCAACCTGGTTATCTGAAAGTATCGAGTTATTCCTTGGAAGTTATCATGTACGAACCAGAGGAGATGTTGAAGTCTGTAAACTTGAACGGAGTGTAGCAATTTCAGTAGACCTATGGAACCGTCGTTGTCGCAACTTGAACGGACTCGGATGGCTGTGATTGAATACTGGCAACAAGAAGCAAAGCACTGCTGTTGGACATGTTTTTGAAAATTTCGTGAGCTTCTGGGGCGGGGCGGCGCTGGCGAGGTCCCACCCTTAATTTGTAGCTCAAGAATCAGCTGAATACGTCGTGGCCGTGACTGAAACTTCCAGGACACTCACACACTCACCTGCGCAGAGGTCTGAGTTGTCACCCGCAGTCCATCATCCCAGCTGTTTCTTGCCAGCTATGTTGGTGCCTCAATGACCAGACAAACGAGTGACGAGTTTTTGTGCTTTCCCAGCTTGCGCCGATGGGTACCATGATAAATCTACTTGAACAGTGGTTGGGCGTTTGCCTGAATCGGGCTCACTGGAAGGAGTGTTTTTGCTCACTCGGTCGAGTGACCTAGGTATTGTCAGTAGTCGCACCCAAACATATGCACAAGTACGATCTCAGCGAGCACCTGATGCCTTAATGTTGCGGAGTGCTGAATCGGGTGCCGCTGAGCGATTGGCTGCGCGGAGTCGCGGACTCAGATCTGTCTGGTCGCTGGTGCACCCGTGAAGATACTCGGTAGCGAACAACCGGGGAACCGGCGCCGTCGAAGCACGCAAAGGTGACTTACACAACCCTACAGTGTGATTCGGACTGGGATGTCTGAATGTCGAGGAAGTCGATGGATTCCGGGGTACGGCGAGGACCCTGGGATTGTCGTCGTAATCGCCCGTACCTGTACATGTACCATACTCGTAGTCCCACAATGGTCATCTGCGGTTTGATGGGTGATTCAGGAAATGCAGTGCATGAGCAAACGAAGTAGCTCAGAAATGCTACGCACTAAGTCTGCAGTGAGTCATGACTCAAAGTTGCAATCTTGCGGTGCCAGAGGTCCCGGCATAGTTTGATAGGCTGGCGAACAACTTGAATTATTTGCCCACCTCCGAGTCACTGGCAGACCTCTGCTCTCAGCCTGGACAGTCTGCCTCTCCTGCTGGGTATCCTGACATGTTGTGAACCAAACTATAACTGCCCTCTCCCTGGATCATTGTCAGATACCCGCAGACAATGGTCGAGCTCGTACGCCTCACTGGAGAGAGCGCTCTCGCTTTCTTGCTCATCCACGATCCTGAGGAAGCGGGCTTCACATCCCACTAAAAAGCAAACATATCGGACAGACGGTTGATTTTGAACTTGTTCACGATACTGCAGGATTCTTGACTGCCCAACCCACCAAACCATTCCCTCTGGAACAAACTTAGACTATCACAGTGAACGTGCCAGAACGCGGGTTGGTTTTTGAACACCGTGGACCATTCGATTACCCCGGTAAGTGTGGAGACAAATGTAATAAATTACTAATGATTGGCTCACTGGCATCGTGTCCAGGGACTTACCCATTCCCCCTCCAGGATTGCACAAACAAACCTGGTACCCTTTACGTCAGAGGCGAGTACCCCCCCGCCGGGACAAAGCGGGTTTAATGCCCAGCAATACCCGCAATACCCACTGAAAGGCGGCGCGGAACCCGGGGCTACCTCTGTTGCCGGCCGTGTCATGATTGACTTCTGGAACCAACAGCGGATCACTGCTGTGGTACGTATCTTGCGAGTTTCTGCAGTAATCCAGGGTGCTGACGAGGTTCCCCTCTACCTAGTTCAAGAGTAAGTTTACTATATCATAACCGTCACACTGAAAGTTGAATACTTTCACAGCCAATGCCGAGAACTATGTCTCCGGTGGCACCGGAACATGGGTTCAGATCAACAAGTGAAGCCTGTTCATCCACAAGGCAGCCAGAAGTCGCATTGTACGATATGACGTGGTTGAGCTACAGTAGTGAAGTATGAGAAGAGCACTTTTGAAGGAATGTAGTTAACCCGAACCAATGTTGTTGAATTTCACGAGGACGGAACCCAGTGAAAAGCTCATCTGTAAGCGAGCCCTGGTGCTGGTGTCGATAGTCGGGAAAATCCCGATTCTCGGAATCCCAGCGTGAAGTACCACCGCGGGCGGATACAACCCGCCAAGAGGGGGGAGTTACGGCGATTAGACGAGGGTCCCTGGCAGCCCGTTTGGAATCGCGAATGTTGGGGGTCAACCTGGTCATTGTGCGACTGTGAATCATAGTTATCAGAAAGCCGGTTTGTCACTCATGATACAGGAGGAAAAGACCTACAATTATAATATCAGGTGCCAGTGATAGCCTCTTTAACCTCTCGTCCAGATCAAAGCGCACCAAAAACCTCAGTCAGCGGACACGGACAATTCTTGATGGACACATTACTCACAAGGTGAGTCGTTGCGATGAAGGTGCTATGAAGGTTGAGAGATTATACTGACTCTTCACTCCTTCATATACAGGTACTTGACGCTCTGATACCTCCTGAGCACGCCTTGCTAGTGAGATATCACGTCTTCCGATTTTCCATGATGGACTGATCACCAGACACTTTCACAGTCAGCTATCATTCATATGTGCACTCCCCCAGATCTTCATTGCGGCGCAAGCGTGTACCCTGGACGTCAAGGTACAATGCCTATTTCAAGAATATGGGGACAACAAAGCGAGGTTGCTTCTTCCCCGGTGTTTCTCCATCCATCAAGTCTTCTCGAGCGCCTATGGTCAATCACCTGAACTGGACCTTCCATATTCTCGTGGCGCAAGTTCTGGACATGCTCTAGGGCTTTAATCATTTGAAACTTGACGTACTTTCCGCAGCAAGCGTGACTTCGCACTCGTGCCTGTTCTTTGCTCCTGCGGTCTGGACTTGCACGAGGGCAGTCCGCCTACCTACTGGGTCCACTGGTTCGCAATTGTGAGCCAAATCGTAACCGCCACCTTCTTGAATCATTGTCAGATACATGTCTCTGTGAGTTATGTGTCCCTTATAAATCGTCCGTGTCATGGGTTGTCAAGGCTGACTAAAGCTTTGGACGCGGTTTGACCTGGACGAGAGGTTAAAGAGATTATCACTGGCACTTGATATTGTAACTATGTATTTGTTCTTCCCGCACCATGAGCGACAAGCTGGCTTTCTGATAGTTGACATTTACGGCCGGACAATGATCAGGTTGCGCTCCAAGATACACAATTCAAAAATGGGCCGCCGAGGACGCCCGTGATTCCTCGCTCTTGACCGGTTACATCCGCCCGAGGTGGCACCTCACGCTAGGGTCCCAAGAATCGGGAAAATCCTGAATATCGACACCGGAACGAGGCCCTGCTTATAGATGAAGCTTACACAAAGCTCCGTCCTTTCTGTGATATTCAACAACACTGATACAGGTTTGCTACCACATTTCCTTCGAAATAAACCCGCTCGTACTTCAGCACTTTAGCCCACCACGCCATATCGTACAATACGAGGATCATCTGAATGCTTTGTGAACGGACATGCCTCATTCCCTTTCCAACCATTCTCCTGTGCCGCCGGAGACAAAGTTCTCTTCGTTGGCTGGGGAAAGAATTCAGCTTTCAGGGTGACAGTCATGATGTAGTGAGCTTACTCTTGAACTAGGGAGGGGGGGAATCTTGTCAGCGCCACGGATTTCCAGAAATTTTTCCAAGATACGTACCACACCAGTGATTCGTTCCCCATCCCAGAAGTCAATTAAGACACGGCCCGCGAGAGAGTTCCCCTGAACTTTGCCGGGTACTGGCGGGTATTGCGGGAATTGCTGGGCATTGAAGAAGCTATCTCCCGCTGTGGGAGGCTCGCCTATGGTATAGAGGGTACCCTCCACGTGGTCGCAGTCCAGGAGAGGGTACGGGAATTTATCTGGACACGATGAGCCAGTGATTTATTATTGTCCGCACACTTACTAGGGTAGTCGAATCCCCCCGTGTGTTTAAAATCCAACTCGATATCTGACACCTTCACTGTGATATCTTGTTCCAGAGGGTCTTCACTGGTGGTTTTGACGGTCAAATATGCCTGGAAGTCGCTAACAAGTTCAAAGTCAACTTCCTGTCCGGCATGTTTGCTTTTGAGTGGGATGAGAAGCCCGAGGTGCTGAGCTTCCTCGGGATCGTGCACGAGCAAGAAAGCGAGAGCGCTCTCCCCAGTCAGGTGTTTGACCATTGCGATATTGTTTGTGAGTTGTTGCGGTGAAGGTGCTATGGATATGGAGAGATTATACTGACTCCTCACCTCCTTTATATACAGGTACTTGACACTATTTCAATGCCTTCCTGGGCACGCCTTTCGAACGAGAATGTACGTCTCCAACAATTTCAATGATATCGATTGTCACCAGACACCTTCAGTCAATATTTGGCAGCCAAGAAAGGATCGTCGTGCAAGTATAACCGGCAATTGCTGTGTCTACATTGGTTCAGCCACTGCTATCGATGAATCCGTGAACTCCCCAGATCTTCATCGTGGAGCAACCTTCTACCCCGGACGTCGATGCACAGTGCCTATTTCAAGAACATTGCGACAACAAACGAGGGAGTTTCCTTCCCTGGCGCCTCTCATCAAGTCTTCCTTAGCGCCTACAGCTAGTCATCTGGACTGAACCTTCCATATTCTCGTGGCGCAACTTCCCGGCATGCTCTAGGGCTTTAACCATTTGAAACTTGACGCACGTTCCGCAGCAGGCTTCGCGCTCGTGATAATATTGGTTCTTTGCTCCTGCTGTCTGAACGACTTTCACATCGTCTGCATCCGGACTGCGATCCTCCGGGTTCAAATTTCAAAATTTCATCCACTGATACTTCTTTGAAGCCATACGACCTTTTTCCAATTCCGATGAAGCAGCAGATAATTTGGGGTGTACCGAGCTCCTCGGTCGCTTCCGCTTGCCATGGCCCAGAGGCTGCACCTCCCTTGCCTGTTATCGGATATTTGTAGGTACAAACCTTGCAGTTGCGTACGACGTGCGCATCGTTTGTCGGGGCCTGTTGAATGGGTATTCCTCTCGCGTCCATGACGCTTTGCGAGCGGAAACACTAATAGCAACTTGTCGGGCTGTGAGGTAGAGCTATGCCGCGCTCATGGTGAACTCACGAGTCTAGCGACGTTCACGGCTAATTAGTATTTAGCAAGTTGCTCAAAAGTTGAATATTATGTAACCAAGGCGGCACTTCCAAGCACAGCTGCGGCCATTCGCTTCAACTTCTATGTAACGAGACAAACAGCAAGTCCACATCCATTCGCATCTGCCCACAACACAATTCATTCGTTTCAGGTAAAGACGACACGACGGGTCAGGCTACCACCACTTCTCGTCCCAGCGCAGCTTCGAACGTTTCAAGTCGTGCAACATACAGTAAGTATTAAGTATTCGGTACCTGTGGTGAATCGATTTACTCATTTCAGGCAAAGACGAGACGACTGGCCCGGTTACCACCACCGCTCATCCCAGTGCGGCTTCGAACGTTCCGAGTCACGCAGCATCCGGTAAGTATTTAGTGCCGTTTTGCCTCTTGTATATTCGTCTAACTGACTTTTCTATAGTAACTGCTGTCCCAGATGACGAGCATGACTCTGCCGTGAACGGTCCCACCAGCCGCATGACCATGGAGACCAGGAGCATCAACCACGGGGACTTCGGTGACAAGGACGACGACGGGGAAAAAACAGGTATGTTATTTAATATAGTCGTCACCCGTCGCTCCGGTCATCCGGTCATAG
>KN819330.1:33463-73209 GCA_000827475.1 Paxillus involutus ATCC 200175
ATATGAACATAAAGATTACTAGGCTGTAGTGAAGTGCTGAATGACTAGATGAGAGAGAATGAAAGCAAATATATACCAGCTACCCATGCATGGGTGCTAGAGAATACTCATCATCATCAGAAGGTGCCAAGTCCTCCTCCATATCCCTTCTACAGAAGAGAATAAGTAAATGTAGACCAAGAAAGAAGCGTCTTACCGTGCAATCTTGGACCACTTAGCTAGTAGTCTATCAAGTCTTCTTGCAGCGTCCTCATTATCTAAAACCTGTTCCATCAGGCCCCAAATCTTCCCATACTCAGGCTTGAAAACAGCGCCTTCAAACTTAGGAAAGTTGTCAAGATGGCCACATGAAGCAAGCCGCTTGATGACGCTCTTGATCTAATATAACAATGAGTATGGCATATCAAATAAGGAGGTAACATACCGCAGTTGCTACCAGGACTACCCCACCATAAGGAATGCTACTCTTGAATTCCACAGTGGATCCAAGTAGCTTTCTACTCTTGCCATAGTAGAAAGCTACACATAGGCGGTACAAACCTTCATTGGCAAAATTTTCCTCATCCCCCTATGCAAACAGTGAGACATCTAGTGTTGGAAAGACGATACCACTTACATTGGCCTTGGGTGGTCCCCGAAGAAATCTGGCCTTTTGGTAAAGGCGATCTGCACGCTTCATGACCCAGGCTTTGGCCTCCTTCGCCGATAGGTTTGTGGGCGGTCGCAAGCTATATAGGTCTGGGACCAGTTTGATGGCCAGCTTGATCAGCTCAGATCGGAATGTTGAGGCGTCTTGAAAGATCTGAATGAAAGATAATGAGTATAAGGCATATTCCAGCATCATCACTTACCAGAACACTGAGCTCATGCTTGTATGTGGGGTAGTAGCTCGGCTCAAGCTTGAGGCCACTTTCTTTGTGAGCAAGGATACACTGTGTAAGAATATCTGGGATCTCGGCCTTGAGCAATTCATTACGGTCTGGAAAGCCATCATTCACCGCCAATAGAACTCGCCACTCGAGCTTGGCCTGGTCAATAACCAGCCTCCACAGGGGAGGCCAGAAGCCATGCTTGGTAGCCTCATTATTGTTCGGTCTTGACCGTGGGCGACGTCGTCCATTGCTACCGTAGCCTTGATCTGAGTCATCAGATGCGGGTGCATCACGGCGGATGGAATGCAGGCGATGCTGGGATGGCGGTCGAGGGGCGCGGTTTCTATGGTGATGGCGATCAAGGATGTCGAAGTCCTCTTCATCAGTGTCTTCATTGCGTTGACCTCACCGACTCTGGTTGCGCCGTGGTGAGGGTGAGGGATCAGCCGCACAGGCTCTACCACGACCCCGATTGCATGTTGGTGGAGATGGGGGATGGGCTGCACGGGCTCCGCCACGACCCCGATGGCGTGGTGGTGAGGATGGGGGATGGGCTGCACGGACTCCACCACAACCCCAATTACGCAGTGGTGAGGATGAGGGATGGGCTACGCGGACTCTACCACGATCCCGATTGCGTGGCGGTGAGGATGAGGGACGGGCTACACGGGCTTCACCATGACCACGCCGAGCAGCATGTCGACTTGCAGATTGATGTTCACGAGGAGAGGGGGACCGGTTGGTAGAGCCTGCCTTGCGCCTGTGGTCTTGATCTTTGTGCCCACAGTTTGGAAGTCGGGTGTTCCAACGTGGTGGGGGGGTACCTGGATCCGCGCTGACCTCTAAATATAGCTAATTAACCACACAGATACAAGAAAGTGCGATGGATATTACCTCGATTGGTGCGGGGCCTTCTGGGAGGCGTAAGGCTTGATGAGCGCCCACGGACCACAGCTCTCCTCAAGGAGGTTGCTTCTGCCTCATCCCCGTCGTCCTCGTCCTCGTCCTCGTCAGAGCTCCCATCATCGCCTTCAACCTCCTCCTCCTCTTCAACTTCCTCCTCCTCCTCCCCACTATTGCTCCTGTCCTCATTCTTGTTCTCATACACCCCCTCCTCATCCTCCCCACTATTGCTCTCGTCCTCATTCTCATACACCCCCTCCTCGTCCTCCTCCTGCATCCTCCGAGCCGTCGACCTCCTTCTCCCGCCATCCTCCTCATCGTTGTCGTTGTCCTGCCCATCCTCCTCGCCATCTTCCTCCATCTTCATGCCCTCATCGTCATCAACGTCCATGCCACGAGTAAAGGCATCTGACGGTGGATGGAAACCAGACGAGGGTTGAAAGATCCCATCCATGTCATCCGATGGTGGCATGTCAATGCGATCCATGTACCGATACCTGCGTGGCGGCTTTGAGGCTTGGCTTTGATGCATTGGGTAGTCCTGATAAGTAGGTGTGGGACGTGGAAAAGGACAATGCACCTGGGTGGAGGTTCATTTAAGTCAGACTGTTCCATGGATTTCGAGGGGTTTACCCCAGCCCTAAAACCAAATCTTGAGGATGGTGTGGCAGAGCTGAAAGACTGACCATGTTTCTTTGAGGGTGCAGGCTAGCGCGTGGCGGCCTCCAGTCAAATGTGGTGTAAATAGAAAATGGTCTGCAGTACTTACAAACGTAGCACTCCTCTTTCCTCCACGCTTTGCGCCAGTAGGAGCCAGTGGATTGACCGGCACATCCTTGGGGATCACGGACGTACGCTTCTTCCTGGGAGATTGAGCCTGAGTGATTGCATTGCCAATCTTCTCCAGCTGATCAGCGGCACCACCAGTCCCAGCCTTTTGTCGGGTAGAGCGCCGGACAGCCTGGGTGGCATCTTCAATGTTGCTAGCCCCCCGCTTCGCCCTGGGCATGAGAAAGAATGAAGCAGTGATTGGGGTTGAGCATCAAATGCAGAGACGATGTGGTTGAAATAGCGAAAGCGACGCACGCTTACATAACTTGAATGTGGCAAAAACCCGTGTACCGGCTTTGGACAATTCATTTCTCAATTAAAAAGGGCACGGTGTAAGGTAAAAGAGACGTAGAAAAAGAACGTAGTAGAAAAAAGAACATAGTATAAGGAATGTGATTCAACGTTAACTAAAGAATGGCGTATGGTAATGGAAGAGGCTGTTAAGCCGCGGCACCAAAGCAATGAAGCCTATCCTCAAGCAATTCTCCAACCAAAGACCACTGGCCCACCGCCCACTCAATTCGAGAACCCGGAGGGCCATCTATCCTCCATCGCTCCTCTGGTGTTAGGGATTTTACAGGCCGGTATCCGTAGCGAACCCATCTTGTGAGGCCACCCGGCATGTACTGGGTGATGGAGACACGCTTGGCATCGTGCGGTAGGCCGGTGTTTCCGTGTCAAAGTGTGCTGGACAGAACTAGGATTGCTGACCCGGGTGGAAACTCAACCATGAGTTTTAGATCATAAAATACGAAGTGACTGCCGGTTTGGGGATCAAAGGACCCCCCAGCCCAAATAGAGCACCAACCGTGCGGAAGATTGGCGCAGTCCACATGCTCCAAGGTCACAACCTGAGGCCCGAGGTTGAACGTGGCTGTAGGATAGACACTGTTGGAGAAGTTGCGGCGAAGGTGTGGGTAGCGATCGTGAAGCGGCTCCAGCGTGTCGGCCGCGTGGCGGTAGAGTTTCGGGGCATAAAAGGCAAGGGCGCCTAGGAAATCATCACTCAGCGTTGGGTCAGAGGGTTGATGACATGCGTACTGCTGGCAAAACCCACAACTCTCCAGATGCCATCGTGCTTCAAAAGTGATCGTGCAATGTTGGACTTTGTCTTGGAGTTGGCGAGGTTCATGGGTTCCTGCAGGCGTTGTCAGCAGTCTATGGAGTCGATGGCTGCTTCAACGTACCTGCTGCCCTCCACCATACGATACACCCACGTGGACCGTGTGGTGGGTCCCTCTTCGGCCCGGCTGGGCAGGACCCAAGGTGTCTCCAGCGCTTAGCATGGCGTCAGCAACGTCATTGCACGTAGAATCCCATGAGTCGCCATCAGGGCGGCCGGCCAGCATGGCAATAATGCGTCCCTTAACGTCTACCAATGCAAGAGGAGTTCTGTGCAGTTGATCAGCCCAATTCAAGGTTCAATCACAAGCAAAGCGCTCACCGCCCATCCCACTCTAAGGTCCTGAAGCCGTCCGCACGAAGGCCCGCTGCAGATTGCTCCTTTGGGTTCTCCTGGGGTTGACGGAGTCCAACGTACGCTCCCTGAGCGGCGGGGAGGTTAACCGCGTTGAGCTTCACCGAATTTGCCAATGGACGGGGATAGCAACGGGCAAAGGAGGCCCTCATCCGTATTGGTTTGGGGTTTGGGACTCCCATTTTGCCCTCCGTTTTTCCCTCCGCTTCGCAGACTTCTTCTTGCTGCGCCGTGCCTTCCCGGTGCCCCAACCCATTGGCTCAGAGTCATCATTGCCGCCATAATCAGATGAGTCGCCGGCAGCCTCATCCGCTTCATCGCAATCCTGAGTGCCATCGCTGCGCGGATCCTCTAAGGGGTGCCCTTCGTGGTCGCCCTGGCCGGAGGCAATGCGGTCATCCTCTATCCCAAGCGCCTCGAGGATCATCGCGTCGACATTGATATCTTCTATGGATACAACCTCGACAGAGATTTCGTCGATCGGGAGAGTGGGTGGTGGAGATACGGCTTGAAGTTCATACGGGGAATATAGGCATCCGGAGTGTAGCTTTGTTGCAATAATATAAGCCACCTGTCAGCGGGCGTTTGCGCAGAAAATGTGACGCTACTCACCGTCCGGTAGGGGCCCCCAGCCATCCCGAGGTACCTGTATCCCTGTAACGAGAGCGGGCCAAGTTAGCCAACTTGAACGTGCTCAGACATAGGCAGCGCGAAGGTTGTAGCAGAGCGTGCTCCACCCGCCAGCCAGGGCTCAGGGCTCGGCATCATCCTCTGCATCCCGTCTAGGGCCTGGTTAGACCCCCCGACGTTCAGACTGACAAGGAATTCTGTTGGGCTACAACCGGTCACTCTAGGACCTGGTTAGATCCCCCGAGCAGTAGGTGTAGCCTTGCGTACCCCGCCTCGGCAGGAGTGAGTAGAGTAGATCTAACGAGCAGGCTCACCTCATGGTCACTGGGTTTCAAGGTGATGGAATGCGGCGGTAAAAGGGAGTTGGAGTTGGAGTTGGAGTTGGACTCGGACTGGCTGCAGATGGTGTGAGCGGTTACGATGTTCCGTGACCCCGTTCTCTGATCGGGCAGCGGAGTTCACAGCAAGTCTAGACGCGGATCGGCTCTGTGGCTACTATATCTACCCACGGTCTCGGATTGACCTAGAGTTTGGATTTCGAACGTAGTGCAATCACCACTCGGTGGTGGGCTTCGTGCTGTCATATATAGAACAATCAAATGGTATTCAAGAGGGCTGGATACTTTTTTTGAAGAAAAACCATGCAGAACTTGTCTAGTAATCTACTGAATATGTGCTAGTCAAGTTAATCCCATCATAACCAGCCGTGTAACCATGTAGAGAGTGTCAGATGGTACCAAAATTAGCACCCCAGCACGAGAACATCCTGTCTGTGCTTGGATCAATTTCTCCGAGAGGGATTATCGAACATCTTGATGAGAAATGTGTTGTCAAGCTTGTGGGATAGGGGGTGCGTGACAGGGATTGACATATTGCAACCCCAAAAGGCACAACTGTGTTGACGGAGTTGATATACGTCAATAGTCAAGCAGTGGGTTCGTACATGGTCAGACTCCGCTGGGTTGCCGAGCAACGGCACGGCGTGACTCTGTGTGACATCTGGTCCGAACACTAGGTAAAACCAACCCTTTGATATTCGTCCCCGTCGTTCTCCTCAGTCCCGCCATTTTTTCGTCTCAAAATTTGATAGAGTTCTAGTACAGAAGGTATAACTCCTGCTACAAAAATCCAAACCACTAACAACCAAGTTGTTGTTTTGTTATTCGTGAGTGCTCCCAGAAATCCGAACACTGGGTGGGATATAGTATTGGGAGGCACGGGGAAGGCAAGCGCTTGAACGCGTTCAATTACATTGGAGATAGAGGTGAAAACAAGCTAAATCAAAGAATCGTATCGCGATAGTAGTAGACAGTAAACGAAGCGCATACGGGAGCCGGTGCGATGCTACCAGTACAAACGAAAATATGTCCATGGGGCAAACCAAGCCCGCAATTGCACGCCGAACTTCCCAATGCGTCCTACATCAGGCCATCGGAGCTTGGTCCTTGCCTTTCCCCCTGCCTTTTGGCTTCTTCGACACCTTCGCCTTCTGCTTTTTCACGGCCCGCTGCGTATGGGAGGATGATTCGGACGGCTCGTACGACTGGTCGTTGTTCTTGCGTTTCGCGGGGTTGTTGCTGTGCCAGTGCTCGTAGCGCCTGTAGGCGGTATCACGCGAGGCTTGGTAAAGCCTAATCTCGGTTCCAGATCCTATGCGTGGCGGGGTTTGAAGTCGGGGGCAAAAATTTTGGACAAAAACACACACCACGAGCCACCGCATAGGATCTGGTGCATTTCGTAGAGAAGGAGGTAGATCGAGCTCGGGCCAGTCGCATCTAATTTTAATTACTCTTTATGGACGACTTTGATTGGACGGATGAACTCGAGGACGAGGAAAGGTGCGATGGAGAATGTAACTGTGATGGTTGTAGAAGTGCCAATGAACCTGATGAAACCGAGCACGAAGAGTCTGACTCGGATGAGGAAGACGAAGGTCCACGCGATCCCATCCAGCTTGCGCAGACTCGAGGCCTGAAAGCAAAACTCGAAGGGCAGCCCATGCTACCCAAAATTCGCCGGGTTCTGAGTGTCATCCGGGAGGAGGGCATGAACGTGCCTCTCTTTCTAGATGCTCTCTTCTGGGGTGGAGAGCCTGAATGCCATGCAGACAGGACCCTCGGATTTGCACGAACGGCACTGCTCGTGAGTGAGGAGCTTCCTGGCATATTTGAACGTTGTTACAAGCCTCCTTGCAACCACAACAAAGGTCCACGTCCTGCAGGCGGACACCGTACCCTCGACACATTTGCTGTTCAGATCATTGGAGACCTCGTCAGTCATGGTATGGAGTGTCTCGGCCTTCTTTTCTATTCACCGCCCGCCGACTTGACAACCGAACATATGACCACGTTCGACTTCGATGAATTTGCATCGCGAATCCAGGGGGAAGCCCCTTTAGTGTGGAACATAGCCGATAAGATGGTTTACAGCTCTAAGCAAAGGGTGCGGAATGCTCATAAGAACCCAAAGATGGTGCGTGTCACCACCTTAGGCCTTGCCTAGTTTACTTACGCAACTTGTGCATGTAGGTCATCCTCAGCATCATCTCGCAGGCTCAATACACACGATCACATCGGCGAGGGAAGATCACCAAGCTATGGTCTGTGTTTCTGAGGTCTTGCGGTTTGTCGGCCCGTGCCTTCGACGTGTTGCATGAACTTGGGACGGTGATGAGCCACAAGTGGGCGGCAAATGCGTACGGTGCGCTGTCCCGCCATGCCATGGAGCGTGCCCGCAAAGCAGTCCACAATTCCCCTTGGGTCATCACACACGACAACGTGAACATTCCGATGCGTGTATTTTCACAACGACTTCATAATCAGAGCTATTTCATCAGTGGGTGCGCTGCCACCCTATGGACCCTTCCTTCCACCGCCGCTCTTTCGCCTGATATCAATCGTAATTACCAGAAGTACGCCATTCAAAGCAGGAAAACCCGCTTCTCCTTGGAAGATCTTCTCGACGGCAATCCTGCAACTCACGACCGCCTCAAAAACCGCTATATTCATCACATTCTACAAATTCTCCTCAACTCGCCCGGGTTTCGTGACTACAAGCACACAGACTCCGACGTGCTCAAACCACCACCACCAGTTTGCAAGCTGCCATGTGGTCCAGATCATGTCGTTGGACAATATGTTCTACACACTGCAAATCAGGAGGAGGCCAGTTACGAAGGCACTGATAAGGTTATCATTGGGATCTTTCGTCAACTTGGCTTATACGGCGAGGATGAGAGAATAAAGACGGCCCTCGAGCGGTTCATTGTATGGATTGGGGATCAGCTGACAGTGGAGCGACTGCGCGGCCTCCACAGATACCGATATGAAGATATGAACTCATATGATCGCATGGACTACATGCTCCCGATGTTTGGCTGGTTCCATCTAATCAACAACTTTGCGTCGCTAAGTAGCTTGCAAAAGCTGTTGTGCAATAAGCACATCTCGGGCGAGGTCAGAATGACCTGATAGTTGCCTGAAAGTATATCCTTGATCCTGATCAGAACGATAAGTTAAGACACGCCATGCCAAGTACTCACTTGATGGACCTGGCTGTTGTAAGTCTCGCCATTAACGGCTACTGCAGACAAACCCATCTTACGGAATCGTTGTGCCTGCAGTGTTTATGGGTACGAGATGGATTGAGATCTACATCAACTTTGTGTACCTGGTCTTCCTCTAATGCATTCAATGGTGATATAATCAAGACATGTTTGTTGGGCTGTGCGAACAGAGGCATGACGAAGGGCATAGTCTTGCCTGCGCCTGTACCCGCTATTATGGAGCAGTCCAGTCCAAGCATGAGGGCTTCTGTGACATTTAGCTGCCAGTCATATGGGACCAGGTTGTTGAACTGGGCACGAAATTCTTCAACAATCTTCCTTTGGGTCATGCTCGAATCATAATTTTGCTTGTCCTTAGCTGTCTGGCATGCTTGGGCTAGCAGACTTGCTGCCTTCTGCTCTCTTTTCTCGTGAGATTCAGTGCGAGACTGAAGAAGGGCCATTGTGATGAAAAAAGCGAGAAGACAACTCAATGGGGGAAGTGAGGCCCTGTGATGCGGACTCAACAGTACCCATTTCACTACTGACGTGTCCGTTCTACCTCTTTCTATATGAAATGCACCAGACGCTCTAGGGCACGATTCAACCCCAGGAACAGAACAGAAATTTTGCCTCCAACTTGAAAGTCAGCTGACAGCTGACAGCATAGGGGCATACACCCCCTTCCCCCACTCATGCAATCGTGCCCTAGAGCGTTGGGAACGAGACTAGGTAAAGCTGCTTGGCAACCCAGCCCCAATCACATGAGAGGGTAGCCTCGTTCACGCGAAGGCGCTGAAGCGTTGTAGTCCTATCCGCGTCTGACCCGTCGGCGTTCCCCTTCTCCAAAAGCGTGCACATAAAGCTTTGAGGCGCTTGGCGCCTTCCTGGAACAATCGATCGACGTCGTCCATTTCAACGTCGGGAACGAGTCTCTATCATTTCATGCAAGATAATGTCAGCGAACGGACGTCCACGCCAATAGCGCATGGCGACATACCCCGTGAGCGGCGCATTCAGAATTTTTGGGCGAAAGTTCAAAGACGCTGTTCGGCCCACGCAGGAAGACGTGGTAGCTGACTTCCTCGACAGTAAGCCAGATGAAATTTTGGGAGATGATTGGCGCGAAGTCTGGAGTAGGGGTTCGTTTTGGTAGGAATTCCAAGGGCTGTAGTAACGGTTGTGATCGGAGGATCTTTGCGACGTCCAAACCTTCCTCCGGCGATTTCCACGGTGGAGCTTTGATGGAGACAATGAATACGAGATCAACGTCGGGCCTGTGCTCTACGACGTTTTGAAGTTTGCAGAGCATTGTGTCGTAGTCGGAGCTGAACCCGCACTCCCCAACCCAAAGGGCGACAATGTTGTCGGCATCTTCTTCATCCTCGGTCCACATGGCGAGCCGGAAGTCCGGGATGACAGTGGTTTTCCCGCAGAGCATGCTGGTGTTGGTTTGGCCCTGTGCAAAGACCGCCCGCCCGCGATGGTGCCCGATGGCTTGCAAATACTCCGTGATCGCTGCCAAGACTTCAGCGATGGGTAACTCGTGAATATCGCTGGCAGTCATGATGTAGAGCTCTTGCACATCGGGGAAGTACGTTACTCTGTAGTGTGACAAATGTTCAACGTACACACGGCGGCATCAAGATCAATGGCTTACTTTGCTCGCTGTGGGTAATCCTTTCGGTCAGATGTAAAGGCTAGGGCTGCAGCGTACTCCAAAGGGGTGACGTTCCGGAGGAGCTATGCGATATCAAATGAGTGTGCAAAGTGACCGAGGGTGCAGGGACCCACCAACGTTTCGGGTGGCGGATTCTGAAGCGCTTTGAGGATGGATATGTAGCGATCTACTGGAAAGAGGGTTGGTTAGAAGGGTAGGAAGTGCCTAGTGACTGCGATCCGACCTGATTTCAAGCTATCGTGGTTGTGGTTGAGATCAAACCTTGCTTCCTCAGCGGTTTTGGGTTCACGAGGCAAATGGCGGTTTGTCTTCAAGTTGTTGTTGGTTGTGATAGACGATGGAGTCTCGACAGTATCTTTCGTTGTAGGCTGAGGTGACGTGTATTTGGCGGACGAGACTTCCGAGTCCGACAGAAGTGAAGATTTGGAAGAGTTGTGCGATGTTGCTTGTTGCCACTTTCTGGCCTTCAAGTTTGCGGGAAGAGTATGAGTATGGTACATGATGGGCAACAGACCAAAGGGCCTATCTAATAATGCAAGTTGTGTTCAAATTGACATGTCCAGTCTCCAAGAAGGAGTAGTATGAAGTTGAGCTTAGAGATTTAGGATGCTGTTTGATGGGGGAGGGGGGAGATGGCAATGGTTTCAGGCAGGGCATCAGGACCAAAGCTTCCCTCAAACTGTGGTAGGGTTATGATTACGTCAGGCTCTGCATTGTGGTATAGTATAGCAAATGGGCGGCGTAGTTATTCCGGAGATAAGCAGTGGCTCTGGTGCTGAGTGTGTCGTAGAATGTCTTATTGATCACACTTGGATCACACCACTTGATAACAGCGAGAAGATGGAGATAGATAAATCATGTAGTCTGAAACATCTCTATAGTATGCAAGCGCGTCATCCAAAGTGTATAATATTTACTTTGATATAGGGTAAGAGCCACCGCCTGCATGGGTTAGCAGAACGTCGATGATGCTAAAAAAGCGAAACAGGCCTACCTTGAACTGTGCGCGGACGCTTGTAGGGCTTCCTAGCACCTGTTGCAAGAGTGTGTACAACGATTGGGAGACCACTTTGTCTCATTGAGTTACGAATTTTTCCAACGCTGAGCTGAGCGTCTTCAAACCTTTGCTCTGCCTGTGTTGCTTGCAAATTGTAGAGGCAACCGAGGACCTCATGCTCGACCATGATGCATCTAGTAAGCGCCTTCTCGGCATGTCTTACTTTTCGTCGAGCGACGGAAGCCTCCAGTATCAAGGAGGCCTCTTGCTGGGATGTGGGTGGCTCATCATCAGAGTCAGATTTGCGGCCCAAGGTATCCGCTATGAGGAGATCGGCCCGAGTGTCTGAGCTTGTGCTCTATGAAGGATGTCGATCACAACAATAATTGGTTAGAGGCTGGGAGGCAACTTACAGAATGGTCCCACTCAGGCGTTTCATCTAGACCCTCCCATTCAGACTCGCGCTGCTCAATCTTGGGTTTGGGCGTTACTCCTGCGCCATTCTCTATGGGTGAAGGACCTGAATCTCCCTGAACAACAGAAGTGTGGACTTTGGGGGTACGACTCCAAGGCTGGATTTTTAAGCTGCTAACTGTCCTGGGAGCTTTTTGATTGATGGAGGAGCATGGAGTTCGATGGATGGACATGACATTGAAATCCAATGATTTTGCCCTAGCATGTTGCTTGATAGTGGAGGACCCAGACGGCATAGAAGCGAACACAGGTGAGTTGCAGTTGGAGAAAAGCGAGCCAAGTGAACGCAAAGTGGGCGCCGATTTAGGTTGTCACTCGCGAACACCGACAGGCTGGTACTACCATATTTGTGAATATTTAGATTCAATACGGATTATGCCTGAATTCCGCTGTCCTGACTGCGGTAAATGCTTCGAATCTACTGCTCAAGTGGAAAGACACCGCCGACAACCTCACTCTTCTTGTCAGATAAAGGCTGGTATTCTTGTTGATCCCTCACGACTGCTCGACCTCAACCTTCTTCAAGTTCATGGAATTCCAGAGCGTCGGGCTCGACCCATCTGAAGGTCCTATAACCCACGTCGTCCAACCATTGAGTCCGATGATGAGGTGCCAGAATTCGACTCGGACCCCTTGGCACCAGCACCTGTGAAGACCGTTGAGTTCTTCAACAGCGCATCCACTGCTTATGATGCATGTGGCACGACATTCATGGAGGCATTCGACGCTGATCAATTCGCTGATATTCGGAATCAAGAAAATCTCTACTACCCTTTTGCGGATCGCCGGGACTGGGAAGTTGGAAGCTTCCTTCTAACGTCTTCCCTCAGCATGAAGGCCATCGACAAATTCCTTTCACTTGATTTGGTATGTTTTTCATACAAACCGTGAATGCGACGATGTAGCTGAAAAATCCAAGATAAAGTCTTTGCCGCTGTCTTTCCGGTTGGCTAGAGAGCTCCGAGGTCTCGCAGAGCTTCTTCCCCAGCTTGGACCTCGCTGGCGCTGCAAAACCATGGAGACATCTTGCGAAACAAAATGCCCTGCCCAACTGTTGTACAGGGATGCAGTGGATTGCCTAGCATATCTCTTCAGCAACCCACTCTTCAAAGACTGGCTTGAGCTCTCCCCATATCGTGTTTTTGAGACTGCAGAGCGTCTGGTCAGGGTTTATAGTGAATGGATGTCAGCGGGCGTGGCGTGGGGTATGCAGGTGCGTACACAGCTGCCGCTATGCCATGCGATATTGTCTCATGGATGGCAGGAGGAGTTGCCGGATGGTGCCACGCTTCTCGGGGCCATTCTATCGTTGGACAAAACCAATATCACCAACATGTGTGGCGGCAGGGTTGCCCATCCGCTTCTGATTGGGCTTGCCAACATCTCATCGGCGATCCGCAATAAGGCGTCCTCGAATGCTTTCCTCCTCACTGCCTTTCTTCCCATTGTCAAATTTATCCACCCAGTCAAGCGGATGCAAACTCTTCTCGCAGATCGGCTATATCACGATAGCGTGGCGTTTGTCGTTGAACCTCTGAAGATTGCAGCTCGCATCGGTATCATGCTGTCCGACCCGGCTGGCAATAGCCGGTACTGGTTCACGCCGCTGGCATCATGCATTGTTGACACTCCGGAGGCATGCACCATCGCATGCGTCAGGGGAAAAACATCTCCAATCATGCTTGCCAATTATACCCATTTCGGAGACCCTCTCCGCCACCCGCCTCGCACCAAAGCCACTACCTTGGCCTCCATCGCAGCCGTCGAGACTGATCCCAATGATCTCCAGGCTTATTTCAAGGCCTGTGCCAAAGACCGTCTCAACGGTGTACAAAAGCCTTTTTGGGACAATTGGGAACGCTCAGACCCCGCCAATTTCCTCACCCCGGAGCCTCTCCACCACTGGCACCGTGAGTTCTATGACCATGATATTCGGTGGTGTATGAACGCCGTTGGGAATGCAGAGATCGACTTCCGCTTCTCCATCATGCAGCCTATCACTGGGCAACGCCACTTCGCTAAAGGCATAACAACCCTCAAGCAAGTCACCGGGAGGGTCCAACGTGACCTACAACGTTACATCGTTGGTGTTATTGCAGGAGCGGCCCCCGCTGGGGTAGTAAGAGCCGTTCGTGCGCTCATGGACTTCCGCTACCTAGCTCAAGCACCGATCATCAATGATGATGGCTGTAAAGCTATCCAGCGCGCACTCTCCGAGTTTCACCGCTACAAACAATCTATCATAGCTGCTGGCGCTCGTTGTGGAGAAAGCGGCAATGTTCTGGAACACTGGCAGATACCCAAGCTCGAGCTCATGCAGAGCGTTGTGCCCAGCATTCCCGACAGCAGCCCCGCCATCCAATGGACTGCGGATACTACGGAACGAGCCCATATCGACCTCATCAAAGATCCTGCTTCATCAACCAATAATCGAGAGTACGAAGCTCAGATATGCTGCGCTCTGGACCGATTGGAGAAGTGCCAGGGCTTTGAGCTTGCCACCCGCATCCGGGAATGGGAGCGTGGAATGGCACCAACTGCCGCTGCCAATGGAGATGGTTCTGATGATAAAATCGTCTATAACACCGACTCAGAAGATGACGACGCAGATTCCGGCCTACCTCTGGATGGCCTCACAGACAACTGACGAATATCCGACTATTTTCTCAAGGCACGCCAACCTGGTGGCGGGCAAGAGCTTCGACTGCCGAGAACTTTTGTCGATGGACCCACAGCCTTCCAACTCAACTTTGACCCTGCCATCGGATCAGCGAAAATTGATGACATAGCTGAGACCTACGGCCTTCCCGATCTCCATGCAGCGCTGGGGGACTACCTTGCTCACGCTCACGCTGGCCAAACCTTTACTGTCGAGGGACAACGGCGGTCACGACAAGATGTGGCGCTACCCTTTGAGCGAATGCAAATCTGGCAGAAGGCTCGAATTCAACAAAAGTTATATCACAACGGCAACATTGTTCTTCCTCCTCAAACGTTGGTCGCACATCCCGCAAAGAGAGACTGGCCTCATGGCCGCTATGATAGCGTAGTGGTCAATGTTGACCCAACAGCGGCCTAAAAGGTCTCCCATTCGTCTCTTTTGTTAAAAGCTATGAATCTAACATTGCAGCGTAGGCCATACGGTGTGTGAACTACGCCTCATCTTCCGCCTCACCCCGCCTCCAAACCAGACTCCTTGGTGGTCTAATCAGTTTCTGACATATGTTCACCGCTTTGATGTTGTCCCGCACAGTGCTAACAACGGTGTTGATCCAATCACACGTTTGACAAAATTGAAACGCGCAGCCAGGGCTGCTGGCGATGCTTTCGGGGATGTCGTTCCTTTAAGTCAGATTCGCTCATTTGCACATATGATTTCTGCAGTTTGGGGATACTGCTGATGTTTGTTTCACACCAAGCAATTCCGCGCATTACTCTACTTCGTTCTACCTCAACTGTTACTTCGACAAGGAGTTTTATTATGCCCTAACTTCAACTTGCTAAAGCTAGACTCGGATTCACTGTACGCTATAGGTAGCTCAAATGCTCATTGATTTGATTGAGGAGCTTCTGGATCATTGACTCAATAGAACTTGAACTTGAAGTGAAATATTTCTGTTGAAATTGAGGTTACTTTTTGTAGAGGTACAGAGCAATGCTCTGTGTTTTACTGTGGCTCTGTACACTCTGTACATCAGACGCTACTCTGTACAGAGTCTGTGTGGCTGTGGCTCTATGCCAGATTAGGTGATTTGCTGATATGGGATCTGGAGGTAATGGTGCCTGTCGCAGCCAGTTAGTTCCCCAGGCAAGAAGTCGATATACCGTGCAGGTAAACGAATGCGTCGACCTGATCGTGCAGAGATGACGGGGGGTGGATCTTGCACTTGGGATGGTACTACAATGTTCTCGTCGGGCTATAAAATAAAATAAAATGTTTATGAGGGGACAATGACATGCGTGTTAATGACGCACCTCAAAGAAATCTCCGTTATCGTCCAAGTTCATTGGAACTTCCTGCACCGGTTGAGCAGGTGCTTGTACTGGACTCAGACTGGGAGTAAGTGTGTCCCTTCGACGACGCTTCCGCTTCTTGCTCTGACGCCGATTCTTCTCTAGATGGTGGTGCTTTGAAAAAACATCAACATCAAGTTTCTTACTTTTCTTGCACTGTGATTCATGGGCACTCAGGGCTTTTTCGGATTGAAACCCCCTTCCACAGTCCATACAACGCAAGTCGTCCATCGTGGGGAGTAGTTGGGGGGGTGGGATGGCCGAAGGGGCTGGTATTCGTTCATGGGGCAGGAGAAAGAGAAACAGGGATGTATTTCAGTTCGTGTAGCGTACATACTATGTTCTAATCAAAAATAGACTATCACCTGCCTGAAAAGTCGTGGATCAGCGTGATAAGAATCATCATACAGGCCTGAGAAACTCACCTTTGATCCCCGAAGACACATTCAAGCCTGAGGCCTGAGGCCCGGACTCTGGTGTGCGGTGCAAACAATGCTGAAGCAAGCCACGGGTCCAATCCTTCCAATATGAGTCCATGTTCCCATGATAAGCCTCGTGATCTCTTTCAATCTGGCATGTATGTGCCCTGATCTTGTACCCCGACTACTACCATTATGGCACCTTCTGGAAGGAAACGCGCTCGCTCCCTCGAATCTCATGATTCCGAAATTGATCGACCAGCTCGAAGACGCCAACAGAGTGGAAAATGTGCGAAGAAACACACCCAGAAAGACAAACAATGCAGCAAGTAAGTTGATATGCTCTAAATACTAGTATCACTGACTCGCATACTATACAGGAAAAAGAGGTCTGATGCCTCGGACTTGGACTTGGACTCAAATCGATCGGGATCTGATTCAAATTCGGGGGAGGCAGGCCCAGGGGTAGATGAAGAATTCAAGGCTGCTGCACGTGCTATAGCACGTTGCATGGACATGTTTTGCAACGTGGAGAAAGTCATCAAGGTAGCCCTCTATATTGGGCAAGAGGAGGCTTCGAGGAACGGAGAGCTCGCTGAAGACGAAGATGACCATATCAGGCGCAAGAAGTTCCTCAACGAGCTGTAAGTGTTCACTCTAGGTTTACTGACGACTTAACAGTTTTTGGTTTGCTAGGTCCCCGACAACAATCGCACGTTATAAACGTGGCTACAACATGCTCCTCCACCTTGCGCCCAGCCTCAAAGATCTCATTGGCACTGCATCAAAGAAAGACGAACTCAAGGATGTCATGCGAGCGGTGAGTATATGCGCATACACTCATTTATTTGATGACTGACTACTGTTACAGATGAATAGGGTCATTAAATTGACACGTTCCGACGATGCCTCACGACTCAAGGACAAGATCGGGCATTACATCGCTCCAAATGCGGCAGAGGCAGTGATTTCACCTCCGTTCTACATTGGCGGTAGTTCTCGCTCTCATTTGGGGTTCAATCACATCGTCCTGGCACGATTCCTCTGCCCAATCAACAAACTCCATGAATTTGACATTGACCCTAAACGGTAAGGGCACAGTTTAGATGTAGAAGTTACTAATTGTTGCCGACAGAACTCAGACCAAGTTGCTTGATGGTGGTATCGAGATATGCTCGAACATATACCCTGCATTCTGTTGGTCCGGTAACCCACCAGCAAGTGACTTTGACGAAAACGACATCTACGAAGGTCTCCATAAGGGATACCTTCTCGAGCGTGTAAGTACATGAGTTTCTTGTTTTCAGCTCATTGAGTTTCGTTGTTTTAGGTCATGCGTCATATTTTTACAGGACCATCAAGTGCACTGGGTGAAGAGTCACGTGGCACGCGAGCTGGCAACGCAGAACTTCACGGCATGACCAAGGTTGAGGCCGCACATATCGCCTATGCTTGTGTACAGGTAAGCATTCCAACCGAAGCTTACTACAACAAGCTACTAACGCATAGCTAACCCTAGGCACGATTCGGAATCACCTCAACAAATCGGTGGTCGGAGAAGGACGGGTCATTCAGTTACCGTCGCTTCTACTACCATATCTTGGACGATATCGAGTCTAATGACGACCACGCATGGAAGGATGCAATTCTGAGGCATCACAATGTGTAAGTTTTATCTTAGGTTCATCGGTATGCTAATTACTTTACGCATTGTGCAGTGTTCTATTCAGACACGAAAATGGTCGAGATGCAGGTTCGGAGAACCACTCAGACGGTAATCACGACCACGGGAACCCCGACTCAGACCCATTCTTGGCAAAGATGCGTGCTCAAGCAGCAGCACGTGCTTCTTCCACAGCGTCTGGTAGCAAATCTTCGGTGGACTCTGAGCGACGTGAACGATCACCCACTGTTATTACCCCTCCGTGATTGTCACCACTGCTGCAACGTGAAGCATCACCACCAGCATCGTTCCTACCACAGCAACGTGAATCATCACCACCAGCATTGTCACCACCTCCGCCTTCACCCACACCATTGTCTCCTGTTAGACATTGTGAAGTCTCACCTGGTCCATCACGTCCAAAGTCTAGTGGTCTTGTACCAAGCGGCTTGGAGCTATCAGACCTTGACGAGGATAGGGAAACGGTCACCTTGAAGGGAAAACGCCGGGTACAGAAAGGAAAGAAGGTCAGTTCGGATGACGATGAGACGAACACTGCCAAGGATTCAGGCGCTCGCAAGCCACAAAAGCAGAAAAGGGTGAGCCGTAGTAGGAAGGGTAGAAAGTAATGCCGGGCTGGTAAGGTGAGTCGTTTTCATTATAGTGAAGTTCTCATTCGACATCACAGCCCATTGTTGCCACCGGTTTCGTCCCAGTCAGCTCAATATCGGCCTCGCATCAAATCGTCGTCACCCGTCTATCCTCAATCATTACTTCTTGCATTACTCTGTCTCGATCAATTCAATTTCGGCCTATGGTCAGCCTCACATCAATTTGCATCGTCAAATCATCAACCATCGATTCTTTCTCACATTGCTCAGTCTCAGACAGGCCTCCGATTGGTCTCGCTCCATCAATCCACACCGTCACGTTTCCCGCGATCAATTTCTCTTCACACTACTCAGTTCAGACCGCTCAATATCGGCCTTTGATTGGTCTCGCTCCATCAATTACATCGGCATGTCGTCAACCTTCAATTTCTCCTTGCATGGCCTTAGTCTCAGTCGGCTCGTTCTCTGCCCCATAACCCATGCTCCGTATTCATTGCTGGAATCAGTTAACTGCAGACACTTGTAATCGTACACTGTCTTATTGTGTCTATGAATGGTAATCCAATACATTAAGTGTCTGCATATGTCTACCTGAGGGGCAGTGTCTTACACTATCTGAATATGTCTGGATGTAGCGACTAGTATCTGAAAAAAGTGTTACCGTCTATAAGGAAAAAAGCCGCAAGCTGAAACAGCGTTACGAGCTGAAATTCAGCGCCACTATCTGCAAAAACGATTGCTAGGATTACTAGACATGACCTACCATAAATACGACATATACAACAGCCACGACACTATAGATATACCGCAGACACATCACGATATAGGTATGTCTAATGATGTCTTAAGTCTGCAATTTTTGTGATGTAATTTTCGGGTGCAATGTAGAGCTATGCTGTGCTCGTGGGAACTGACGAGTTTCAAAGTGGAGAAAGCGATGTTCACGCAAGCGTTCACGGCTAATGTTTTGAATATTATGTAACCAAGCACTTGCCAACAACTTGAAGCTAATACATTTTGCACAACTTTTCGGGCATACAAGGCTGGAACTTGAAGATAGCAACTACGTACTCCAAAGTCTATCCACTCAGACTTTTATCCCTCCAGCCCGCTCGGCTTATCGTACAATACAAAGAACAACCGACTGATCTTGGACATGCTCCTCTCACTAGGTTGATTCCCACCTTCTGCTTGTGCTGTGACCGTGGGCATGGTTGTCGTTGTTGGCTAGGGGAAGAGTCAACCTTTACTCTTCGTTTTAGTGACACAAGCTTACTCTTGAACTAGAGAATCCAACCTTCGTCAATGGCTAGGAACTTCCAGGAGGTTATTAATAATAAACACACACCACTGCAGTGATCCTCCGGTTGTTCCAGAAATCGATCGTGAGGTGCCCTTTGGTGGTATCACCGGTGCCGTATTGTGGGAATTGCTGGGCATTAAACCCTACATTCCGCTCGGGTGGAGGGTTCCGGCCTCTGAGATAGATAATTCCTGGGACCCTATTGCAGTCCGCAATGCGGTGCTGACCTGAACATCGTTAGACGACGTTTGACATGATTTCGGCGCACTTACCACTCCACTGGAAGCTTCCGCTGTGAGTAAAGGTGAGCCTGAGCTCGGGGACTTCTACTGTGATATCTTGTTTAAAGGGTTGTTCACTGGTCTTCCTGACGGTCACCAATGCGGGCCTGTCGCGGACGACATCGTTTAGGGCAAATTCCATGCCCACCCGCTGGGCCTGCTTATTTTCAAGTGTGCTTTCAAGTGCGATGTCAAGCCCGAGGGCCTCCGCATCCTCAGGGTCATGGATGAGCAAGAAAGCTAGAGCGCTCTCCCCGGTCAGACATTTGGTTTGTGCCATTGTCTGTGAGTTGTTGCGATGAAGGTGTTCTGGAGATTGAGGTTATCCTGACTCTTCACCTGCTTTAATATACAGGTGCTTAACGCCCAGTTCCTTTCTAAGCACGCTGGTGGACGCTTTCACTGACCATTCTTGGTAGCCAAGATAGCCAACTATTGTGTCTACATCATTTGAGATTGCTGTCACCCTCGATGTGCGTGAAGTTCCCCAGATCCTCGTCACGGCGCTTTCCACCCTTTTCATCGAGACATAGCGCCTATCCTATTTTTGGGCAATTCAAACGAGTGAGTTTCCCTCTCTTCCGCCCCTCTTGCAAAATTATCTGAACAACCCATGCAATCGACGATCGGGCTTTTTTGATTGATATGGACTTGGGCAATTACTTTGCGCCGGGCGTGGACCAATCCGGAGCATCATCGCAGCGCACCCAACATGTGCGTGATGCCCAGTGAAAACTGGCCATGCTCGGTGGTGCTCGGGTATGTCCGTATATGTTTTTTTAGTAGGTAGTGGGAACGACATGTAGGAACAGGATGGAACAGATTTCTCTAATAAAATGGGAATGCATTGCATGCTAAGACGTGGCTTTGTATGCTCGCATATGATTAACTGAGGGACAACATCAGGGAACAGACAAGAACATATTTTTGCCCTGCACTGCACTGACATTCGTGCATATCATATATGTTCGCAACTGTCTGCAAATGATATCGTCCCGATGCCACACGTGCACGCCATATGCTCAGATATGCGTCGAAATGAGAATATATTATTGGTGATACAGGGGTTGGGTAACATGGATACATCGACTCGAAAGCGGTTTATGGGATGCGGAAATCAGGAAGAAACCATACAAAGAGTCCGTCTGGGCTGGAAACAAAGAAAGCGGACTCGGCTACGTGATACCGTTCGTCGCATCTGGTGGCTGTGCTGTACATTGTCGTGGTGTGGGGACGGGGTGTTCATGTTCTTGGGGTTGTCGCTGTATCATCGTTGTGGGGCTTCGAATGCCGGTTTCATCTTGTCGTGCACCTCTAAGGTGTTGTGTGTGTGTGTTTCAGTGTAGACAAACCCCCCTAAGAAAACTTAACTTTGTGTGTCACGTTGTGCCGTGGCTGGTATGTGTTACATCCGTCTTGTGGCTGCGCATGGCAGCATGCATCGTCGTTGTGGGTGGTTACTGACTGCATGTTACATGTGTCGGTCTGTTGGGGTGTACGTGCTGCATGGGACTCGCCGCGTCGCGATGTCATCACTGCGTGAGTATTTAGTGATTAACCGAAAAAAATACCTACTGTACTGCTGTGGGTCAGGCTGTCGGTAGCTTGTTGTTGTTACGGCCGCATGTGGGAGGCTCATCACATGCTCTTGCGTGCCGTCTGCAGCTCCCGAGTCGTTTTCACATTGTCGAGGCTGCACAAGAGCAAGTATTTAGTTATTTATTACTTGAACAAAGTGCATACTTCGATTATGGCTGATTGCGTTGTCTCGTGGCATAAGTTATTGTGGCGGTTCATTGTCGCTGTGTGTGGTTACGATCATGGTCATACTGGACCGAGGTAATTCCAGCGATAGCATCAGCTGCGTCATGGCCACATCATGCATTTGGAAGTGTCGTGTTGATAATATCATATTGTGTCCAACCCTCCTCAGGGCAATTAGTATCTAATGTGAGCGCATATATGGACCTACGACAGACATATTGCAGCCGCCAGTTGAGCAAACCGCACTAACAACGAGCTCACCTAAGCCTTGAGAATACCTATGTTTCATTTTCTGGGCAGTGGTAGGCAGATTTTCGGTGACGGCAGGGGGAGCGACGACGACGAGAAGGTAGAGTTGCGGAGTAAAGTAGTACAAGTGAGTTAGAACTTGGCGAAGACTGGGATGTGACACAAACAGTGCCAAACACAACTTACCTGCTGGCATTAGCAAGGATTAGACGAAACGCTGCAGTTTGCCAGTGTGGTAGCAAGAATAAAGGCAGCATCAAGGTAGCATTGTTGCAAGTTGGTTGCAAGTCGTTGCAAGTCGTTGCAAGATGGCAGTGGCATTAGCAAATCTAATAACACTCTACGCTTCGATCATACACGCGCAGAAATCAGCAGACAAACACTGTCAAATACATAAACTAACACGCTGGGACAGATCTCAGCAGGGCCAGTTTTCACTGGGCGTGATGCCTCGTTGCCTGGACTCGCGTTCTCTTCCGTCGAGCTGGATCATCAAGTCTTCCTAAGCGCCTACACCCTACCCATACCCTCGAAACGTGAGTTCCCATGTCTACCCGGTCCTGCTGGAGTGGTTGTCTGAGAAGCCAAGTCATCCACATCTGAGGTTGTGGTTTTGTGTGTCTCGCTCGGGTCTCTTCCGCTGATGTTTTCTGTTTAGTTCATGTGCAGTATTCCGGAGTTTGCCTCCAACTGCACTCTCCCCTTCCCTCGTGGATGCCTTGAGAAATGAAACAAATAAGCAAAATAGCAGGACAAGACTTCAAAGCTTCAAGTTCGAACTTCTTGATCTTGCACCAATGCTGTTCGTCCGTTGATCGGACACCTGGCGGTCCCAGTTACCTGCACTATGATCCTTCCATTTCAAATGGGAGGGGTTCTCGAAAGACAAAGACCTTGAAATTGTCGTCAACCACTTCTCCTGTCTGCTGATCAACAAACCTTCTTTAAAACATATCCTACTGCGCGACTATTCTGAAGACAGGTGACTCACATGAACTCCATTTTGTTGGCAGACAAATTGATTAAGACATATATTGAGCTCAGGCGTCTGCTTCTCATGGGTCACTCGGGGTTGTTTTTCAAATGCACAGAGGCGCTCGGACTCAGTCCTGAAGACCTGACCACGGGTACGACGTACATGGTGGACCTGTGGTTTGAAACGGGTTGCCATGGCCCCAGCATGCCGGGCATTGACGAGATGTATGGTACTGGTGCAGGCAACTATCACGACAATCTCAAGTTCCTCGTGTATCCCTCTGCATCCATTGACTTCCAACCCACTCAACTGCGCAGAGCCAGCCTAGTCCGAGTCATCATCAGAGGGAAGATCTTCTTTGTGAGCTTTCGACCAGGGAAACACCAACAGCAACTAACATTCGGACTGCGATGTAGAACTATGCCGCACTCATGGGTAAGGTGAACATCAGGAAAACGGGGGGGTACAGGTGTGACCAGACAAAGCGGGTAAACAAATGTAAACCTGATTTCAATGGACAGTGGTTTATCATCAATGACAATGCTTGACAAATGAGTGGCACACTGAGGAAAGTCTGACCATTGGCCATCATATAGGAACCTATCAGATCACTTCTTTGTCAGTATGCCAGCCATCTGATGATGCAAGGCAATCTCTGCTGGACTTGGGGAAAGCCTGAGCAGTTAGGCATCATGCTGTTATCAATCTGATCAATCTGTTATCACTCCAACAATTATCTGACAATGTCATACAATCTTTGCCAGACAGAGACTTGCATGGACCCCGGTCACAAGGATCATAAGCTCATCTATTGGATAACCTGGCTATCACTTGAAGCCCACTACTTTTCACTATGTGCTTGCAATTTACATTATATACATATATTTGTATTGTCATAATATTTTCAGGATTTGAAGTTAAAATGAGGACAGCAGCTCCAGAGGGACATCATGATGATTGCAGGGACCCATCTACTACTTTACAGGAACAGTACATCCTGTCCAGACTACACCAGACTGATATTACTGACTGAGGAAGAGTATTAATGGAAGAGGGAGAAAGTGAGGAAGCCAAGACGCATTGTGCCACTTGCACCAACTGAAGATCACATGATCAATACAAAGCGTTATGGAGCCGCGACATCGGATCCCTCTCGCATCGGCAATCTTCAGTTTTTGGTCTGTTGGTATGATTTTTTGATGACCTACACAGCAGCAAATGATTAGCTCCGACAAGTTAAGATAATAGAACCTCTTCACCTTGTGGTTCCCCTGCTTGAGTGCCTGCAGTATAAAAATGGCCTATTCGAAATTGCGAACAAGCTTGCGAAAGCGGACCTCGTCATGCCCGAATTTCTATATGGCAGATGGGGTGGCCGCTGTTGGTAAATCTATCAAACCCATGGTCGGTGTGGAGGGCATATTGGAAGGTGAGGGATTGCTTGCCAAATACCAGGTAATCATCAACGATATGACTACACAAGGGACCCAGGGGACACCACACCTGTAACCGCTCACGGAGCTAGGGCTGGCCATGATGGGGGGGTTGTCGGGTGAGGGCACTACACAATTGGATAGAAAGGGAGGGCGTGTTCTGCAATCCGGGAGAAGGATTGAGAACAACGTTAATGAGACGGTTTCCGTGCGTGAAAAGCATGACGTACCGCAGGACAAGGCAGGTTCGAGAAAGGGTGAGGCTGCAGCCAGGATCCCCACTCGCCAGGTAGATGAAAGGGTGTTGAGAAGCCGGACGGATAAGGCCGTGGCCAGTGCTCCACCTCACATGAAGACTGCTGTAAAAACAGAGTCATACAAGACATTTATGATACCTGAGATACACTCCTCACCTATGCCCAGTCAATTTCCGGAGGTCTATGTCCACATGGAACTGGGGGAGAACATGACCATGCGAGGGTCGGATGGAGGGGACCTTGCTGGAGTCAGCAATATTAATGGACCTGACAATGACACAGATGCGCTTACCCATGCCAAGGATACGGCGGCGTCTGAGCTTTCAGAAAGCAACAAAGATGGCCCACTGTTGACGGGACTCAGAAATGGGAAGGCTGTTGAATCCAGTGTGTTTGGCGTTCGCCCGAAGCCAATGTTGCGAGGGCAGACTGGGGCAGTGACTGATGTCACACTACAGCTGTGGGCTGTGGCAATCGAGCTAGAAATGGAGGGTGTACATAAGGGAAAAACAATGGACCCCAGCAAGCGAGGGCCTGAGTATGACTCCTTGAGGTGGAGGGCAGGGCATGAAGCCTGCAGGCAAGCAGGATTGTCTTCATCGTCACCAGGGCCAAGGGTTGCGTCAGATTCAGATAGGAAGGGTATGTGAAAACTACATTTTACCTAGCAGAGGGCTGCTTCTGAGTTACCTGATGGTGGATACTTCCGCCAGGCCACTGCTCCGCCGTCGACACCTATGCTGCATCCACTAAACCCATCCACTTCCTTGCATTCAAGCTCTGAATCGTCACAGGAGAACTTTGGCGGGTCAACGGGCTCAGGCAAGCAGAAGCGCTGAGGGAAAAGATCAAAGAATTCCCGGAAACGGGAATTAAAGAAAATAAAAAATTTCATGAAGGGTATGTGTATCAGGCCGCCCTTCATATGGAATGGCAGCCCTGACTTGGACTTGTTTGACACATGGTGCGAACTGAACGGGCTGGATGATACCCTGGCTGTAAAATTGTTAGGCAACTTCATGCCCGACCTACCAAGCCGGTTCTTCATGAGGCATGTTGCGTTGTGACAGCAGGACTGGATGAATGCAAAGATTTACGAGGCATTGTTCAACTATTGCTTCCTGCCTGATTGTAAGATGCAGCTTTGACGGAGGTTAACGAGGGCTAAGCAGGCGAGAGATACTAAAGTTCGAGACTTTGTTCGCAAGCTTGAATCCTTGTGTGTGCGATTCCCAGAGGTCTTGACCAGCCAGCTCGTGCAGATTTTCTGGGAGGGTCTCCAAGCGCATCTTTGTGTATACTTGCTGGAGCAGGGAATGAACCAGATCGATCTACATTGATGGAAATGGTTGAGGCTACATCCAGAAAGGAAGAGGCTGTTGACATGGCGAGACGGGAGCAACTTACAGATGGGAATCAGTGGCTTAAGCCTCGAGCTCCAAGTACCGAGACTGATGGGTCTGAGCACGAGCGAGCAGGAGGAGACGAACCGCCAGCTGATGATGCCGAGAGCGAAGCTGACCTGCATCCGAATTGATTTAGGGATGACGACGAGGTGAGATGAGAGGCAAATATGGGAACTTCCGGTACAGACGGGAATCTGTGGGTTAAGTCTTGTTCAGCGGGTGCTGGAACTTATCCTGAGTACGAGGAAGTGGGGAGCGAAGGATCACAAAGTAATGATACCGAGAATGAAGTCAACTTCAATCTGAGTCGGTTTGGGGCTGGCAGTAAGATGGGAGGCTCTGAGGAGTCGGGTGTCAACAGTGACGGCAAAGAGGAGCCCGTTTTGTGTGACTCAGACGACTTGGGGGATAGAGACGCTCTGCGATACTAGCGGCAGTTAGTAGGAGCTTGCTATGCAAGCCCGGAGGGCGAATGTAAGGTAGCGGCCGTACGTACCTGCAATGGCTAACGGGTCATGTGACTGGGACAACGCCCAAAGCAATGACAACAATACCATTATGAATGGCTGAGACAATGAGAACAAGGAAACCCCTGTTCTCCTTGTATTCTGAATGAGGATGGACGAAGGTCCAAGCATATGTAGATTAGTATACAAGTAGAGTAGTTTCTAACAGTAGAGGGAGGATTTCCAGAATTGAGACTTATTCATATTGAACTCTCGAACATCTAAGCTTAACTTCTCTATTCTCAAACTCTTCTTGTGTGTTTCGGCCGTGACGCTGCTCTCAAAGTTCACGTGTTCACTGGAACCTCACACCCCAGCACGACATTGAGATTTCCGCATTCAGTGACAAGGTCAAAATGTGTATTCTTGTCTGGGGCGAGTGAAGTGCAATCTACAACAGGTCACCTATCCACGCACCCAAAACTGAGTATAACAATACATACCTGGAACCCCTTCTGCTGAAAATAGACGATAATGATCTGCTCAATGAATGTTGATGTGCATATGATATGCAATCTCCCCTCGTAGTTGTTTCGGAGCAAGACACACTTGAACTGGTACTCGGTGGGATCAAATGTGATTGTCCGAGGACGTGCGGAACGGTCTAAACAATGGGCTCTTACACCCTGCATGTGAGATAAATCTGGTTGGCGAGCATGCTTGCTACAAGAACAGAAAGAATGGAGGGGGAAAGGTTCAACATTCAGTTCGCATGTGTACCGCGGTAAGAGACATAGATGATCTGGCATATTCTTGAGGAAGTCAATATTTTATGTGATTAAGGGTGGAGTGGACGAAGACCCCCGCATCGTCCCATGCATCGGATTTGATGTGAAAGGTCTCATGGATGAGGCTGCTCTGGGAGAATTTATTGTTCGCGATGGTGATGGCTGTCAAGATAGTGATGGCGATAGGTCCGTGGACACCGCACTCAGGACTTACCATGCTTGCTCATAAGAGCCACAAGTTGACTGTCCGCGCTCCAAGCGACGTATTCAACAGGACTGTTCACCTCAGCAATGGTCTTCTGCCATTGGATATCGTACAGGGTAACTGAAGACATTGAGCTCAGGATGAGACATGCAGTTCCACCATAGGATATCTCATTGGTCTGGATGGGAGCGTTGATGGTCTTTGCCACAGAATTTGACAGATCGCGGACCTCAATGAGGTGAGTGAAATCATTAGTATCAGCAGTATACCCTATTACACCTTATTACCTATGTGGCCTTATTCAAAATAGCAAACCGGTTCCTAGCCATGAAGATCGCGCTGCTGGCCGAACCATGTTTGCCATTGGTAGACGAGTCCTTCACTTCCCCGTTGGTTTGCGTAGGCAGATAGGTCAATTTGAACAAGTAATTACCTGAGGAGATCGTAGTGATGACGGCACGTTCGGCAGGGTTGCCAGTGTTCGTGGTGGAATGTAAGGACTGCCAAATTTCCGAATGCTGAGGAGGCCGATATTGAGCCGGTGTTGAAGTCATATGCTCAAACATGTTTATCCCGAATGTAATATAACGAGTACACATGAACTGAGAAAGCAGGCCGCACGTGCTCGAGCTTAAATACGATGAGACCGCTGTCATCCTACAGAGGCGGGGTCCGTAAGTACTAGAACATCCTGGTGGATGCATCCTGTTCATACCTGGCATATTACCTGTGGCAAACAAGTTTAGGTTGGGATGTGCGGCAAGGACCCAGGACCGGTCTTGTTCCTTCCAGAAAGTTGGTATAGCCGTACGCTTCGCCAGATCCCACACATGAACCATCTTGTCCTCTCCACAAGAGACGACTGGTTTGTGTTTGGATGGAACAGCGCATTGGAGACGTTATTAAAGCCTCCTCTGCACGAATCAGTCCTTGATCATGCATCAGCTGCGGAGATAATCAAAGGGAGTGTCAGATGGAATGCAGCGAAGTTAACGCCTCGGTCGTGCCCTTCAAGGACATATTTGACAGTTGAGAACGTGTCAGAAGTCTCCAAGTTATTGGCCCACTGTTGGGTGTGTTCTTGCGCAATCTAGAGATATCACAGACACATACGGTCTGGTCCATGGACGTTGACACGATGAGATCTCCCTCGGGATGGAACCGAGCGGACACAACATAATGCAAGTGTCCGCCAAGGATCGTGATACAGTTATGCGAAGTGCTGCTCCATGTATGAATTGTTTGGTCGTCAAATGCTGACAGCTGAAATGTGGTGTCGAGAATTAAATTCGGGCAATGGTCATGGAGCACTCACAATCTGTGACACCTCGTGATGGAATTGGACAGTTCGGACATAGTCTAGATGCCTGTGTAAGGTGAAAAGACAGTGACGGTTCCGAGGATGTAGGTCTATGGGAAATCAGAATGACCTTGTAGAGGGTACAAGATGGCACTCACCCCAGACTTTAATCTTATAATCATCACCGCCTGTGACCAAGAGCACTCTGCTCGGATGAATAGTGACACCTCGAACTGACCCTGCATCGTTATCATATCAACATCCGTGTCTCAACATACAAGAAATAAAGAGATTGGGAAAATACCTTCACGCCCTTCGAACCTAACCACTAAAACACCTATTCGGTAGTTATAGTTGCATACCACCCTTGTGAAGAGCATCAGCGAACAGCAGCTGAGTTGGATGGAATGCAAGTCCTTGAATGAGGCAATGTATCAGATGAGATAGAATATGTAAACTGCGTCGTCACCAACCCTTGACGCAATTGCTCTTGGACTCGAATCTTGTGAGCATAACCGACATTGATTCTTGAGGAAATCTCAGTGGGCAAGCTGATATTACGCCTGATCTTCAAAATTTATAGCCAGTTTCATAGATGCATGTCGTGGGTCGTGTTTCAGCCGCGAAAAACGACTGCGGCCGCGGCAGTAAAGAGATTTGAGTTGTTTGGACATCAGTAATAATATATTGCCGTTGTGTCTTGCAAGGCTTGCAAAGACATGGTGATATGGCAGAAGATCTTCGACTCAGAGGAAAAGACCCGTTGAACACCATTGCATTGGTGTAATGTCAAAGTTTCTATCGCTTATCAAGGTTGTTCACCCTGACCTTCCTTGGCTTTCTCGTGCTTAGAAAAAGCACAACAAGTCAGATGGAGATTCTGCCTCAGAGCACCATGAATAACTACAGCAGTAGCACTGGTGGATACAAACTAGAAGTCACCAAATTCAGAATCGCCTCCATCATACATCATATCATCATCCTCATCTTCATCAACTTCCCCTCCAGAGTCCCCGGAACCCGCATCAGAGAGCGAGTCATCATCAGACTCGTCTTCAAAAAGATGGGCAGTCTCTACATTGGGATGCGCAGTCATGTCCTCTGGGATTATTGCTGTTTGGTTGGATTTGGTGTGTGTGTGGGAATGACCTGGAGCGAGACCCCAGTGATACCTCATAAGCATATCACGGTCGATGAAGCTATATAAAAAAAGATACAGATGTGAGGAAGGACAAATGCTTCCGGAAAATGAGAGTTGACATACCAGTTCACATAGTAATTGTTGAACTTGCGCTTATAGCAGCATGTACAGCATTCATTACAGCGTGTCACTATCTTAGATAAGTAGTTAGATAAGGACTCTTAGTCACATCAACAGTCGCATCAGTGACTTGTCACGCTTGTATCCAGTATATAAACCCAGTGCTGTAATAGCACTCAATAGATCATTTCTTATACTCCAACCACTACCTGCTTACCAGCAAGTAATCCCCTCAGCACAGGTGAGTAGAGAGTTCCTCTCGCTATGCCCCTGCATGCTTCAACAGTAATATCCCAATTCATTGGACAACAGTCCCTCGCCCGTAGCCTCATTGGCACGTCCATCTGCGAATGCCGGTATGAGGTGACAGCATCTTAGTATATCTGCTGGATCAATAAAACCAAAGGTGTCGTCCGCATCAACAGGAGCAAGCCGTAGTTGGTCAAGCATAGCGTGAGCCCAGCCCGACGGCGCTGCAACAAGCTCAAACCAATGTACCCACAGAAATTTGATGTGACACGGCCGGTAATCCCTCGAGTCAGATCCTGTGTAAATGATGTTGGCATGGTATATGCCTAAAACTCTTGCATAGCAGAAATGGTGACCACCAATCCCTGCCGGGGACAGCAACATGATGTGTCGGTGACTAGTGCCTGGATTGACCATGTTGGTTTCTCGTCACATATCATAGGTAGTATAGTTGACACAAAGGATGTGGTGATGATAAATGCAGTTTGCCTTTAATATAACGTGGTTGAGCATTGATAACGGGGGTTGCCCTGCATCGCTCATTGGGCTCTGCTGTGGAGCTGTAGTTGTTGCTTCGGCCTCGTCACATGGTTCCTCTGAATGAAGTTGCCTAATCATGGGCAGTAGGTGAGTTTTGAGCTTGAGAACGAAGTCCTAGGATCCCGTGAGCTGGCTGGGGGATAGCGTTAGTCTCATAGCTCACATTTGCCGCTGGGTTGTTAGAGCGTTGCTGCACGAATGCCGTCAACTCCTTGGGGTAATTTTGAGACTTTCCTATGTGGTGATGTTCTTCCTGGGTATCGGGGACAGGATCAAGCTTGTTTGCGGCATCTGTTCGTGCTCTGATATGCCTGATTCGCTCTTGACGGCGGCCAATGGATATCAACTGCCCAGTGTAATTTTTGCGGCTTGTTCTCCAAAATCGCCCCTTGTTGGTGCAGTGCTCAAGTTCTCCCTGTAATGCAATGAGTGACAATGACCTCATTCAAGAGCTGAACACCTCACTGACTGGGTGGAGTAGGAATCCATGGTCCCAAACATCCTGATCTGAGTTGGGTAGTCGGCAAGAGTGTGGAGCTTATAAGTTTGGAGGTTAAAAGCCTTCGTTCGACATCCCTGCGCATTGGGTTGTGTCTGTTGTTTCTCTTGGGCTTGTCGCCTCCTGCGTCTCTCTGCCTTGCGCTGAAGCTCTCGCGTAGAGAAGGCAGGACATGTAAGCACTGCAAAGTCTCGGACCTGATTTGCTAGCTTTGATGTGATGGTCACCATGATGTCGAGAGTTTCGTCAGTGTGCATTCACAACTTTGCCAACCCGTGCCAATGACACAATTGAAATAGAAGTTGCTGGACATGGGTGTTGTGAGGTTTGGGAAGTAGTTGGTCAAAAACAGGGATAGAACACTAGAAGGTTTGAAATGAAAAATCAGTAAATGACTGAATAGTTCAGCAGCCAACCTGTAGTAGATCTTCGAAGTCGCGAGCGGCAGTTCTTTTCATATCCAATACATTTTTCCGAAACCGATGGATGGTATCACAGCCAAAGGTGGGAACGTCACAGTAGCTAGTGCATCTGTGACTCAGATGCATTCCATAGAGGGAGCAATTGCCTTACCGTTGATCTAGTTCAACAAGTTGACCTTTCTTCAAACTATCGAGGATTCTAAGTAGGTGAGTAAAGATCGCCTTCCATACGCCAAGCTCAAGCTCGTGCAGGAGGTCAACAACAAGCATCACAAAGAAGTTGAAACCTGTGTGGCCTAGCCTCGTCGAAAATGCATTCTTTGGTATGTCAGCTACATGACTCTGCCAACATCTTGACATGCACCACAGTTGGTACCATTGACTCGGTTCTGAGCAGCTCTTCAACTTGCGAGTTATCAACAGCGTAATTTTTCTCATAAATGAGTTCACGAGCAGATGATATCTTGTCATGCCTTTCTTGGGTGTCACTGCGGGCCAATAAATCTTGCTCCAACATGTCACACCCCGTTGTGAAGAGGTGGACTCAATCCTTTGAGATGAGACAGTGTGGACAGGGACAGTGGCCAAGATTGCGCAGATTTGCGATCAATACTCTGCCCAAAATGCAATCCATATCACATCCAATATGATAAATGAAGTGAACCAAAGCTTACTTCTCAGGATAGTCAGTGGAATAAGTAAAGATCCGTGGATATAACCGTCGCTCAACGCCATCAAAGCACTTTAGAATGATACCATGCTCGTAAGCTTGAAGAAATGTGTCATCGAGAAGCTCTTGCCACTGAGCATGGAAGAACTCTCGGTGACAGTGTGTGAAAAACGTGTCAGCAGGAGGTTTCCCTCCCGAATGAAAGGTTGCAAAATCTTGAAATTCATCAGGTAACTGGATAAAAACATCCTGGTAAGAAAAAACATTGAGCACAGGTTGCGAGAGGGCCCCTACAGTCATGAAATATGCAGCATGGGTACAGAGGCGGGCGGACAGATGACATCTCAGATACTTCGACTTGTTTCCGAAATAGACATAAAGCGGCCATAATTTTGCCTCCCCAAATGTAGTCAATACTGTCGCATCCGACCAGAACATGAGGCCAATAATGCATCTGGGTAACACACAACCAGGTTCCGGTGGTGAGTGCTGTAGCTTCCTTTGCGCATCCAGGAATGCAGGTGAGTTGTATAGTTCACCATACAGTCGAAGTTCCGAGGGCTTGTGCGGAGGGTTCCAGCGCAGTTCAAAGGGTTAGAAATGGAAATTACGATGGTGTAAAGGAGATGTGAGGCTTTCACGAACAATAGCCACAAGAGAGCAATGGCGGAAACCAGGTACAGTGTACGATTTGGGGCCAGGATTCTTGCAGCGACCATGGAAGGGAACAGAGATCGTAATAGGTGTAGACATTCATCTGTCAGATGGATTATCCATCCCTAGCCTCGCCAGTGCGCCCTGATCATCATCATTCATGCCACTTAGCTCGCGGTCAATTGCTTCCCAGTGTGTTGTTCAGATATCTTCTGGACAAAATTGGGGACTTCCAATGATCTCAAGAAGCCTCTTGAAGCTCTTCTTCAATTTCTGTGTTCCGTGATTCCAGAACCAATCCCCCAAAAGTAGGGAACTGGCATTCGGGTAGGGGTGATATGGGTTGTTGTTGTCATCATGGTCAGGTGGAGATGAGTCACGTGGCTGGGGCAATGGATCCATGACGGACAATGGGTTAGGATCGTGGGTTGGAGGGTGCTCTGTAGTATACACGCGATATATGCCAAATACATCCTTTCGGGTCCTGAAATTCTGAGATAATGGTGGACCGTCAATCTGGGGAGTCACCATGGCGGGGTGGGTTGCACCGCCGACCTCCACCGACAAAAGTGGTTTTGGTACTGCATCTTTGAAGGATTGAGTGCGGCGACTGGGGTGGCGCTGTGCTGGCAAAGGAGAGTCGTGCTGCAAGGGAAACAGTGTAGGTGGCCAAGTCAGTGGGCGCTCCAAATGATAGATGCGGAGCTCACCTGCTCGTCTGTAATCTCATGTGAAGTGCACAGTGATTCTGATTCCACCAGTGTTGCATTGGGACCTGTAGTGCGGATGCAGACCCTCTTGCGGTGATAAACTTCTTGGGCTGCCGCAAGGACTTTGGAAAGTCGCTTTCTTCCTGTGCTGCAATTTCTTTCATGTCTCTTGAGAGACCTCAAATCAGTGAAAGCCCTGTTGCAGATACACGTGTCAGTGAACGTCTCCACCTCCTCTGTCATTGCGGTGGTTCAAGCTGAGAACAGTTGAAGTTGGTCAACCATGACAAGTAGTAGTGGGCATTGCCACCTGACTTATGTGATAATGTTACACAAGACATGCCTCGCTTTGCTCCGGCGGTGTGCGCATGCAGCCCGTCGACTCGAGGGATAAGATAAGAGTCGAGAGCATATTCAGCACACAATAAATGTAGAATGGCACTAAATAATAGATGGAAAGTCGACCAAGGTCCACTGTGATAGTACTAGTGTCTGATCAAGGAGTGCTTTCTGGGTAGATTTCAGTAGTTGCTGTGCTGCATCCTCAGTCCGAATGAATATACTGAAAAATATGCATTTCAAGTGACATATAATCACTTGCCGGCGGCCTTGCAAGCTTATATTATTGTAGATGGCCCTAAAACTGCCCCACAGCACCCCCCTTGCCCGCCGCCTTGTGATCCAGGCTGGCTCCGCCGCCTCATGATCACAGCCGCTGTTGCTCATACTCCCTACTCGTTGCCTCACCTAGTATCCTGCTGCTGCTTCACCTAGGCTTTGGCTCGAGTTTGCTACCTTGTTCTGGAGGTGATGGGGTGCTGGTGCTGGTGTTGATGTTGGTGTTGGTGGTGGATGGGGCGGGTAACGTAGAATGTGTACACTTCAACGAAGCATTCCCCAAATCAACCAACCATGATCTTGGAGCCAATGAGGCCGAAGACGTGGAGTAGATATGAGCTTGTGAGATGGAAGAATGCTTAACACGTGGATTCAAGTTTGAGTTGAATGTGCATGAGGGACTGGTCAGAGGTCAAATAGATTGCACTCCCTGTCTCAAACGATAGATACAGTTTGAATATAGATCTAGCATCAATGGAAACATGAGTGTAGAATAAACGAGTAGAAGGGAACATGTACACTCTCTGTGATTTCTCGTCATGCGAGCTCTCCTCGGCGACCACATACACCACATGTCCATCCCGTCCCTCTCACTCACACAAAACGGAAAATCTAGTGTACCAGCGCCCACACATTTGTGCAGTTTCTGGAGGTGCCTTCCTGCTGTGCGTCCTTGACCTCCAAATCAATGGCGTTCTGAGAGGTGACACGATGACCAGCAGCAAGCCCAAAAAACCGAAGATGGTAAGGGAAGATATGAGAATGGTGGAGGATAAATAAGTGATTACCGGGTGTAGGTAGAAAGGATGAAGGCACAGGATCTGGGGCCTGTAAAGTTGTATTCAAGGATAAAGATCGCATGTCTCAGGAGGATGAAGAATATATGTCTCAGGCGGTCAAAGCACCCAAGCACTGAAACCAAAACATTGGCTCAAGCACAAAAGGTGGAGAACAAAAGATAAAACAACAAAGAATTAGAGGGAAAAATGTAAGCACCACGTGGGGGGGAGGTTAGTATTAAAGTCGGTGAGCGTGGAAGAGCAAGGAAAGCATGTAATTCGAGTAGGGACAAATAGATACGAACGAAAGAGGGGGAGATGATTATAACACGAGTAATAAACAACCATTTCAGAAAGATCATGAATTCGAAGATTGACGACTCCAACTTGAAAGGAATGTGTTTCGCAGCATAACGTCCACTAGCAATCAAGCTCAGCATGATTTACCGGACTACTAGCACCATACAAAACATACATATTTGTGTTTCACGCCCGTGTTGTATTGATGTTGATTCGGATCGGTGTACCCCGGCGGCTCAATCCGCCACCGAGCTCGGTGTCCGTCATTTGAGGACACTGAGTGTGTTGAGGAGTGTGAGTGGAGGAGCAGCGGGTGGGGGGGCCTGTGTCACCATTCCCAGGGTCGGGCGCTTTCACGCCTGTTGTGCCAGTTGGACCTCCTCCGGCCAAGTCTGTGAAAAAGGATGATTGATGAGATGATGGGGGCACCCGGTGATGTAATGACATGGTGAACGTGTGGATGGATGGGGAAAGTACGTGCTGTAGCATACAATGCAATAGTACCCAGGTATCACGCACAGAACGAGCAGAGAGCCAGTTTCTTGTAAAGTGTAGTTGCTGCCTGCCTTGCGAAAACATGCACTTGACTGGAGTTGAAGTCGCTAAGTCACTGCATGTTTGAGTCGGCTACAAAATGAGTGATCATAGTAGAGCAGCTTGCCTGGGACACTAAGGTAGTTCAAAGCCATGTGATGACTGAGCTTTATTGTTGGTCCACCACTGGAGAGGGTCCTTGACATTCTTAATGGGCTGTTGCATGTATTCATCAAGTTTGTCAGTAGCGATTGAGGCCCAAATGAGGGGTCACCGCATGGAAAGAAATTCCCTGGCGGACCACACAGAAGCTGGAATAGACAGACAAGTGGATGAGGACTTGACGGATGAGGAGTCCTTGTGGGACTATGGAGCCATGATGGAAGAAAACTAGTAAGGAATGAGGAATGAGGAATGACTTGAACAAATTCGCTTTTGCTCACTGTTTGTCCTTATACAAACCCGTCTGAGGCCGTCCCCAACTTCAACTACTTCAGTTGCCGTTCTCTCAGCCTTTTGCTCTGATAGTGATGCAAATTGTGAAGTCGGGGCAGTTCTTGACACCAGTGAGTGCATATCAGCCTTTCCCACTCACAGATAGATGTCTGAGGTGCAAGATAAATTCTGTGGAAACACTTCAATTAGTGGATGATGGAGAGAAGCACAGTATATAAGATGTATGATTTGTAACTTTGGTATATTATTTAAAAATCCAAAGCACGAGCCAGACCCGTGCAACACCGTGACACCATGATTACGGGTCGTGGTGTAGTCAGCTAAGCTAGTCTTAGAGGAAGACTAAGTCAGAGAATGAGGGGGTAGGGCGAATGGTTCGACCCTTGAGGGAAGCAGTGAGCACAAAGGCCGGAGGATATGTCTCCCCTTCCTCTCGAGTGAACAATAAGGGGGCTCGATGGTTAATCGGGCAAAAGTGAAGAACGAAGGGAGGAAATCAAGACAAAAGGAGGAGAGAGGTAGGGCGGGAGATCCTAAGGCTACGAGATGCACGCGGGTCGAATCTGGGCGGTGAGGTGCTGAACCCGGAGGCGAGAGGGTCTAACCTTAACTGGGCGGTGTCCGGGCGAGCGTAGGTAGACCAAGTGAACTTAGAAGCAGATGTCTGAAGTGGAGTCTCGCGCGATGGGAATCGAGGGATCGTTGATAACAATAAATTGGGAGTCTAAGACGCAAGATGATGCACCGTGGTGCCTACGTACAGGGCTTTATAGTCTGGGTATGCCCGAGACTGTCTGACAGGTGGGTGGCTTATGTAATTGTAACTACGCCCGTTGAGGGACACGTGATCTGATACATACGGGCGGTATCGGGCGAAATACTAAGTACGAAGGAAGGAAAGAGAGAGGGAGAGGGTATACTACTTACCGGCCGGACGAGGGCATGGGCAGAGCGGGCAGTACGAGGATGGACGCGAGGATCTGTAAACGAAAGGGAGAGCCCCGGGCGAATGGGGTATGCGCATGGGCGAATGGGACCTTCATGGGCAGGTCGCTGGGTATGTGCGGGCGTGATAGGGTGGGTCGTCGCGCGGTGTTGCACGCGTAGGGAACTCTGGTTCCCTACAGCGGTGTGACCACAAGTCTGCTTTCCTCACACCGTACCCGTACCCGCGAGACACGTGGACCCTACACTGCAATGTCACCCGTACCCGTGGGCAACCCTAACTGGATGGACAACCGCATCGCTCACCTTGAGTCGTTGAACCAAAAGTTCTACGAGAAACTTCAAACATTTTCCAGCGACCTTGAAACCACCAATCAGAACGTCAAGCAAATCCAGGAGGACACATCTGTAGCTGGGCCTGATAAGATGCAAAAGGCGACAGCGAGTTCTACATCAAAAAACATCTCCAATCAACATCCTCTTCTCAAGGTCAGAAACTCACTCACTCTTGTCACTGGGTTTTCTGACTTCCAACCTTCAGACAATTCTACATACAATGTTTGTTGACCATAGAAAAGACAGCCGATTTTGATTGCACGGAAAAAAAATAAACACGGAATAGGCGGGTCGACGGACTGCCATAGGCTAATAGGTTGCTGTGTTTGATGAGTAAGCACCTGTTGCCACTGGCTATCCCGAATTGGCAGCACAAGTGAACAGTAAGTGCTACGCAATCGGATTTGTGCCGATTATCATTCCTCCCACCACTCACCGCGACAGCAATACATTCCCTAGTCCCTCTATCATGTCTCTCGACGAATATAATGCATTAGATGATACAATCCACAGCCAACACCCACTCCTGGACGTCATGGAGGGAGTCGAACGACCGTCCCCAGACGTCGACGACCAGATCAAAGAATGGTACAACACCCTACACGGCGCCCCATCCATTTCCATCCTTTTCCCCCCCACAAATGCGGTCGATGTGGAGCTTGACGCTGTGGAGCCGATTCCTCCAGAACCCCCCACCGTCCCAGTCGTCCTCCTCGACCTCGCGAACTTACTATGGACCGTTCTTTACTTACAACCCATCGGACGGCATCCAACGATGTCCCTGGTCGATTCCCTCCTTGTAAGCGCGATGGCACGTCGCCTGAGGGTTCAGCCGGACTGGGAGCCCGAAAGCGGTATGTCCCTCACCATTCCTCATTCCACCCTTATAACTCCCATCCAGTTCTTGTAAACATACCGGTCATTACGAAAGTAAACAGGGCCAGCCATTTTGAACTTATATCAGAATTTAACGATGCTTCATGCGTTTCTTAGGTACTGTTTGGAAACAAGATATTCCGGGGGGTCCTTTCCAAAGGCCTCTACGACAACACATCCAATGGCTGGTTCGCCTTCTTGGAAGACTTGGTGAATTCGCATGGTGTTCCGATCTGGAGACCTTTGACGTCTGCCAAGTTGTGGATGGCAGCATATGCCTGCGCATGGGTAGCTAAGATCTCTCTGTCTCCCCTTCATTATACATTCCTCAGTCATTTTACAGATCATTGACGCTGTTCGCGATTTCTGCGCTGGAATCATAATGGCGGATTTGGCAGCGTGGGAGGCGGCAAAGGCTGCGATTAAGTTCTCGGAGGCTGGCATGTGGTCTGCCTCGGGGATGTTGCAAGAGTCGCAGTACTGAGTGAAACAGAGCAAGCCGGCGCCGTAGTTACTTCTGGTGTCTTGGTCAAGAGAACGAATCATGACCTACGAAAGATGAAATCGAGAAAGGATGTTAGAGGTATTAAACGACAGACTTGAAATAATTTGAAAATAGATGTGTCTGGGAGTTTGAGTTTGAGAGCTTGCTGCCATTCGAGGCCAGCTGGAGTAGTCCAGCAGAGAAGATGGTCGCTTGCGAGAACAAGTGGACGGTGCGAGGACACAAGAAGAGACATTGAATTTGGGAAGGCGACCAGGCGACCAATTTTGATATCATAGGGATGTCGACCGGTCAACCAATGTTGGCCCATATTGATTTTTCGGCAATTGACCCATGGGCCGATATCGGGTAATCGGCATATTACCCATGGGCCCATTTTGCCTTTGGTGATCAACTGATTGGGTCATTGGGTGAAAATTAGGTAAATTGGTGGATCTGGGAGGGCTTTCTGGCCAATGGGCCCATTGGAGAAGCACCATAGGTACTTTCGGCATTTCACCCATTGGCCCATGGGCTTGTTGGTTGTCTTGGCATTCCACCCATGGGCCTATGGGTCATTTCTAATCACTGTAGCTATGTATATAGTTCATTCACAGCTTCGGCATTCACAATTATAGGCAAAATGGGACTTGGTAGATATTTATTTCGAGCCATGGCGTTCAGGAAGCTGCCCATAGGCCATTTGGCATTTTCCTATCGGCGGTGGAGCCTGTGTCGCTCATTCTGCCATCTGAATGGTTGCCTCGCAGTGCGGGGTTCGCGGTTCGCCATTGGCCATTTACCATTTGCCTAGAGCCACCACCACACTCCATCGAACAAAGCTCCATGACGAGGGGGAAGTCTAGAGCAGCCGAGGGCGAGGGAAAAC
>KN819330.1:98579-114589 GCA_000827475.1 Paxillus involutus ATCC 200175
CACTGCGAGGCAACCATTCAGATGGCAGAATGAGCGACACAGGCTCCACCGCCGATAGGAAAATGCCAAATGGCCTATGGGCAGCTTCCTGAACGCCATGGCTCGAAATAAATATCTACCAAGTCCCATTTTGCCTATAATTGTGAATGCCGAAGCTGTGAATGAACTATATACATAGCTACAGTGATTAGAAATGACCCATAGGCCCATGGGTGGAATGCCAAGACAACCAACAAGCCCATGGGCCAATGGGTGAAATGCCGAAAGTACCTATGGTGCTTCTCCAATGGGCCCATTGGCCAGAAAGCCCTCCCAGATCCACCAATTTACCTAATTTTCACCCAATGACCCAATCAGTTGATCACCAAAGGCAAAATGGGCCCATGGGTAATATGCCGATTACCCGATATCGGCCCATGGGTCAATTGCCGAAAAATCAATATGGGCCAACATTGGTTGACCGGTCGACATCCCTATGATATCAAAATTGGTCGCCTGGTCGCATTCCCAAATTTGGTACATAATGGGGTGGCGAGGATGGATCTATGCGGGAGGAGGATTTGGGAATGCGAGGAATGTGTGTGTGAGAAGCTTGCAGGGAAGTGGCTACGGCAGAGCGCGTTGTAGTCAGCTAAGCTAGTCCAAGAGGAAGACTAAGTCAGAGAATGAGGGGGTAGGGCGAATGGTTCGACCCTTGAGGGAAGCAGTGAGCGCAAAGGCCGGAGGATATGTCTCCCCTTCCTCTCGAGTGAACAATAAGGGGGCTCGATGGTTAATCGGGCGAAAGTGAAGAATGAAGGGAGGAAATTAAGACTAAAGGAGGAGTGAGGCAGAACGGGAGATCCTAAGGCTGCGAGACGCGCACGGGTCAAATCCGGGCGGTGAGACGTTGGACCCAGAGACGAGAGGGTCTGACGTTAGCTGGGCAGTGTCCGGGCGAGTGTGGGTAGACCAAGTGTACTGAGAAGCGGAGGTCTGGAGGGAAGTCTCGCGCGATGGGAATCGAGGGATCGTTGATAACAATAAATTGGGAGTCTAAGACGCAAGATGATGCACCGTGGTGCCTACGTACAGGACTTTATAGTCTGGGTATGCCCGAGACTGTCTGACAGGCGGGCAGCTTATGTAATCGTAACTACGCCCATTGAGGGGCACATGATCTGATATATACGGGTGGTATCGGGCGAAACACTAAGTACGAAGGAAGGAAAGAGAGCGGGAGAGAGAGGGTATACTACTTACCGGCCGGACGAGGGCATGGGCAGAGCGGGCAGTACGAGGACGGACGCGAGGATCTGTAAATGAAAGGGAGACCCCCGGGCGAATGGGATATGCGCGTGGGCGAATGGAACCCTCATGGGCAGGTCGCTGGGTATGTGCGGGCGTGATAGGATGGGTCGTCGTGCGGTGTTGCATGCGTAGGGAACTCTGGTTCCCTACAGCGTAGCTTCACGTTTGGCAACGTCGGACCAGAATTTGGCTGCGGAAGCGACAACGTCAATGCCCTCCATGAACTTATTGTATTCCGAGAGGTTCTGGTCAGACATCACGGAACCACTGTGAGATCTCGGGGGGGAGGAGTGGCGGGCTGGAGAGACAAGTTGGAGGAAGATGATATAGGCGTCTGGAAATGGGATCCGCGAGATTCTCTTCTGAGGGGACATAAATAAGAGAGAAGCTGAGATCCGCTGGATGTGAGAGTGCTTCGGCTCGTCTGATGCATGTGTTGACCATGTGATTACGGCTTCACCCTTTGCGGAAGGCATGTATGACTCCTTCGTTGTCGCTTCTGATGAGAATGTCTGCTTCGCGGACGCCTTTGTCGTGGATGAGGCGAATGGCAAGTTCTACGGCGACCACTTCTAGCCAGCTGATGTCTTGACCCTCCCCAGGGGAGCCTCGCCAGGAATCTGTCAGACCCCAGAAGGCCCAGAGGCCGTTCCAGAGGAGGCCTATGCCATGATCAGATGAAGCCTCCACCCAGATGCTGTAGTCGCGCATGGGTGGTCTGGGGAGAAGAGAGCAAGGGGGGCGGATCTCTTGAAGAGTTTGGAGCCACCATTTGAGGTCGGATATTACCGACGGACGCATATATTGTGGGGCGTGCTCATTAGGGAAGACCGCTAGCCACGCATAGAGATTCGCCAGATACGATTGCCCTTGTGGGTAGACAAAGGTAGAGTGCTGGAGGTAACCGGCGATGCTTTCGCCTTCCTTCTTCGGAACTCTGTGATGTTCAAAGGAAGAGAGAAATTGAGATAAGTGTACAATGTATTTACGCTTTTTTGATGCCGTTAAGATCATGGACTTAAGGGGAATGTTCCATAGAAACCCCAGGTATTCGACGGTATCGCCGAATGGCTGACCCTTCTCTTGATGCCAAGGAACGCCCAAGGGGGCTATGAGGTCCTTGGCTCGGGTAAGGTCATAGTTGTACCGGTAGACTTCCCGATTCGAGATGCCTGAGAGGATGTCAGAGTTGTGGTGATGTGATGTGATGGAGAAAGATGGCCTAGATAAAGGCCTTGCGGAGATGGGAAACGAAAGATGGAAATGTCGTTGACCCATTTTTTGGCGGGCTCGATGTGAAAGGATTTCCAGATGCGTAAGATGGCGCCTGCGACTTTGCCTTGAAGTCCGGCTGCGGAGGCAATTCCGAAAGGGACGTTATGGTCTAGATAGAAATAACCATTGAAGAAAACGACGGTGAAGCGTTTATGGTCTGGAGCGATTGGGACGGTGCGATACGCTGCCTCAATATGTGAGGCAGCTTGGGCTCCCGGGGGGGCATGTCTGATCTGAGAGATATGTGAGAAGGAGTTGATGAGAGGGAAGGGAACTTGAGAGAGAGGTGGGTCCCACCTTCTGCACATGTCTTTGAGCGTGATAGGTGACGAAAGAGTCTCCGGTAGGAGGTCTTAGGTAGCACTACCCGCGAAGACGTATGTGCGAGAGGGTGAGAAGATGGAGGAGGTGCGAATGAGACGCAGAGAAGAGAGATAACGAGGACATACGATTTCAGTGTATTCCTCCACCGTTCCCCATTTGGTGGGGTAATCCTTGGCGTCAATCTCGTCATTGACAGAGTAACCCATAGATCCTTCATACGAAAGGTGTTGGCATACGCGATGTTTGTCGGGAGCACCGTCGATGCCTTTTTTGATAGCGACTTGGAGGGGAGAGGAGCGAAAGGGACCGATTTTACTTTCGAGTGTCCCTTTGGAGAAGGGGCTGGAGAAGTGCCCAGCTTGCAATTCGCCCACAATGTACTCTTCAATGACTGATTGAAATTCGTAAGCACCGGGCAAATTATCTGGAGTGTATGACTGCGTAAGAGGTAGGAATTTGCCTAGAGAGAAGCTGTGACGAAGTTTGAAAGGGAGTTCGGGGAACTCGTGAGAGAGATTGGCTTGGCATAAGAAGAGATTGAAGGCGTCCGCAGAGTATGGAGTGAGTATGCGCGAAAAGTCTGTGTCGTGATCGTAAGGGGACGGAGAAAGAGAAAGATTATTGTAGTATACGTGATTGAAAGCTTCCGAGAGCGGAAGTGATGCGTGCGTCCATAGAGAGAAAAAATCCGAGCAGGAAGAGTTAAACACAGAGATGGGAGAGCGCGCCATGGGCGGCCTCGCCGCAGAAAGAGCAGAGATGCTGGGAGGGAGCATGAGAGTTTTTGCAGACTGTCTTAGAGTTAGCGAGGTTGTGGGCGATGCAGAGAGTGGAGCCATTGGAGCGACGGATGAGATGTCCTCCAGCGTACTTGGCGTATGTTTGTTTGCCCTTCGCCGTAGTCTCTTCCTTGCATTCTGAGAAGCGGTGACCGGAGCGCTGACAGATGAGGCACATGGGGTCAGACTTGACCCGGGTGTCAGAGGAGGAGGCCCCGTCCTGAAAGGACTCCTGGCCATCCCATGGGTGTTTCGTATTCTTACGAGCTGATGCGTCGTAGGGCTCATAACGAGCGGTAGAATGACGATCCTCGCGAGAGGACAGTTTGCGAAGTTCCTCCTTGACGACGTCGTACTTGGCTGCTTGCAGACGAGCCTGCCAGTCTCGTTCGTCGTGTTGGAAAGGTTGAGCTGTGTATCGCGAACGCATTCTGATGTCAAAGGAGAGAATAGCTTTGAAATTGTTGCGGATGGCTTCGTCCTTGAGGAGGGTTGAGAAATGCCATGACCAATGTTCGTGAACAGCGGGTTCTGCGACCTCGGCGAGCCAGGAAATCTTGCATTGCCACGCCTCTTGCCAAGTCAAGGCGTCCATCGCTTCCTCCGCTTCGAATTGCGAAAGATCTAAGAGATGATAGATGGTGCCGTCGATGGATGATTTAGTCTTCTTCAAAAGGTGGCCTTCCTTGTGAAGGCGAAAGGTATTGGCGATGGTGAAGAGTGTAAGGTGGGTGTATTGTTTGGCCTTAGCTAGTTCGGTGACGACCGCATGAATGCCTAGACTGTATGCGCCATCTGTCGAGGAAGAGACTTTGACCTCCCTGTCCGCTGTAAAAATAACTTTGGGAAGGGATGGAATAGACTTGATCTTGGTAGGCTTGAGAGTGTCAAGAGCTTTGACGGCCTGTATCTTGGAGGTAGGGGACAGGAGAGAATAAGCTGAGACCCATTGATGGGCGGAGCTGCCTGTCTGTGGGGTGGGAGGTTCTGGGATGCAGGGGACAAGGGACTCATCTGTGGGTATGCCGGATTCTCCCACATCATGGCATGCCTGCAAGGATTGATTGTGAATGATACGTAAAAGGTTCTTGGCGTCAATCTCGTTATTATTGGTAAGTGATGGCGTATTAATAGAAGTAGAAGAAGAGGATGATGAGGCTGTAACATTGGAAGAGGGTACGACCGTGGAAGTCATGATATGAGTACAGTATCGAAAAAGAGACGCGAGAACGAAAGGTGAGAGTGGGGAGAGAGAGAGAGAAGAGTGGGGAAGGAACTCGAAACACTCGACCTTAAGTATGAAGGCATTGGAAGTGTGAAGTGCTATCGAAGAAGCACGTTACAGCGAGTGACGTGACCGGGCTCTGGTCGTAACCGGTACGAAGGCCTTGTTCTGTTTCTTGCGCTCGCAGGCTCACTCTGAAACAGAACGGCCATCTTGGTATAGTCTAGGTAGTACGTGGCTCTTGATGCGAGTCGCTAAGGCTCGCTCGGCCAACCGGAGAATTGCAGCTTGATGCATGTTCTGGGCCATGCATCAGGAAACATACGTTTTCACCGAAGTGACTAAAGGGATCTGAGATGACTGAAATCAGTTGTTACAGATCCCTTTAGTCATCTTAGCCACTTAGTCACTTAAACACTTGGCTATGTGTACTTTGTGTCAAGCAAGTTAGACCTTTAGCCCATTAGTAATTTCAGTAGTATAGATTGATAGATGACTTAGATTGTTAGGACCATAGGTACTTACAGGGTTAGTCCATTCAGTGTGTGGGATAAATAGACCATAATTTCGTTCAGTATGGACAGTCAAAAAGATGGCTAGATAGTAGATTGGCTAGCTCGCTCAAACTATTAGGAGTGTTGGCATTCAAAGAGTTAGCCTGTTCAGCATGTGGAATAGATTGACCCAATATCACACAGTCAAGACAGTTTCAAGGATAGCTAGTTGGTAATGCTCTTAGTCTAAGTAATACATTAAGTGCTCAGATTCATTATTACTTAGCCATATAGAACCTAATTGCATCGAGAAATATGACACTGAGAATAATAGATTGCTCAGCTCCATCATTACTCAGCCACATAGAACATCATTGCAATGGAAAGTAAGATCTTGAGAATAATAGAGGGCTTGGTTTCATCATCATTTAGCCACATAGAACACCATTGGATTGAAAGGTAAGACATTGAGAACAATAAAGTCTAGTTCAAGATGACTATGAGTATGTACAGCATGGAATGGTAGAAAGGTCAGGCACTAGAATCCGACTCATAACAGAGTGCCCTCCCCGAAATTCGATTATTAGCCTTTGCACACAAAGCAGCCTTGCTTTGCTTTGCACTATGAACCCCAACATACTTCTGAGCAGCTGCGAAAAGCTTCTTCCACTTCTTCTCCGAAATTCGATCCACAGACGTCATCACCTCATCTGTTACATAACCCCATAGCTTGTTCAAGAACCTAGCATTAGCCTTGGACAACGGAATGAAGTTACCGGTGTCCCATTGTCCGAAAGCACGCTCAACCTACAGCAAAGAAACTCGTGATCAGGTGAGCTTGATAGGGTAGCATAGTACTTACAGCCACGACGGAGAGCGTGAGGGCTCCACGAGGCCATTGGCCACTTGATGTGGCCCGCTGAGTCTCGGGAAGATGCTCAATGGTCTCCAAGTACAGGGTGAATGTATCGAGGATGCACTCATGCATAAATGCTCCTTTGCGAACCTAAAGTTTAGTACTACATGAGCATCAGATTAGGGACTCAACCCATTACATACCAGATCATCAGCATTAGTATCGTCAAACTCCTCCCACATGTACGGATAATGCGTAGGTGGGACAAAGAAATTACCACCATAGTCATCAACCTCTTCAGTGGGCTCCAGAACAGCCCACATCACGTAGTCGGCTCGTTCCTTCGGGGTGTTGAAGGTAGCATACTGATCAAAGAAGGCTGCAACTGCCTTTTCAGCACGAGTTGCAAAGCTACTTCGCCAATTGTAGACTTGTTGCTTGAGCTATATCATATTCTCGGAGTCATCTCATACCAGGAAGACGGAGCATATAAGACTCACCAGATAGAATACCGGGTCGTTCTTGTAACAAAGAGTGTGCTTCAGGTTCAGGATGAAGGAGTTCCAGAGCTTCTGGGCATATTTGATGGAGTCCGTGATCTCCCAGGGATCATCCAATGTTGTGGTGTAGTCACAGAACATGGGGACAACACGAAGCTTCCATGCTTTCATTGTCTCAGGCAGCCCGGGTAGGTCTTCGTTCTTGAATTTCTTCGCCTTCTCACGTTTCTTCTTGGTAGCGCTACAAACCTGGGCCACCACAGTTGATATCGGTGCATCGCTGTTGTCGCAAGCGCTGCTGGATTCGCTGTCAGCCGCATCTCGGACTGGGCGGCCACAAATCCCAACATGGGCACAGCCATGTTCCCCGCTCGCCGCAACCTTGGATGACCACTTCTTGAGGTTGCGCCATTGACGTCGTGACGCAACCTTCGCTTGGGGCTTGAAGGTGTACAGTAGTTAGCTAAAATTTAGAAAAAGTTCAATGTATTACCTTGGGGGTCTCAGCACGGCTAGATTTGAACGCCTTGCTTCGCAGACGCTGTCGGGGCTGTGGCTCTGAGTCACGACCATGCCTGGCACGTATTGTGTTGTCTCCGTCATCTGTGGGTTTGTCGTCGCCGTTGTCGTTGTCTTCGTCTTCGTCGTCACCGTTGTCGTTGTCTTCATCTTCGGCTCCCCTTCGTCTGTCGTCTCCGCTTTTGCCATCCCTGGACTTCACATATACGCCATGTCCACGACTCGGCAGGACCTTAGCAGCCTTCGACGGTTTCTTGGGGCTACGATATTGCGGTCGTGATGTGACCCTCCTAGGCTTGAGAGTGTAGAATAGTTAGCTAAAAACCTACAAATGAATATGTATTACCTTGTGAAACTTCGAGTCCACCTCCGAGTCGTGATCGCCGCCCCCACGTACATTGTTATCTTCGTCGACTGAGGCTGTGGGTTCGTCCTCGTCGTCGACTTCGCTTGGGTTGCGTGGGTCGTCTTCGGTTTGATCGTCTGTAGGCTTCGCGACCGTATCGTCTCCGTTTGCGCCCCCACCGTGCTTGCGTTCGCCCTGATTCTTCCTGGGACCTTCATTGTCATCATCCAACTGACCCCCGCCCTCCTGGTGAGTTCCATTGTCCCCGTCGTCACACTCAACGCTTACACCTTGATCTCCATTGTCATTCGACCCGTATCCACCAACCAGCCCTTCCGAACGAGGAATGTCCATACCTCCCGTCCTTTGCAGGGCGGGAGCAGGGATCTTGGGCGTGGCCAGCCTCTTGATGGCAAGCGGCGTGACGGGACTGGAGCCCGTGGTAGCGACGAAGTCGTCGTCTTGTTCGTCTTGCAGGCCGCCGTAGTCATTCACTGAAAAAGCTTAAAGCGTGTGAACCGCACCCCAGAGAAGGACGAGAAATTGTACCTACCAGGTTGAGATCGTGCTAATAATTCAAGTTCTTGTTAGTTAGTACTATTCACGGCTGAAAAATAATGAATTTTACTTACTATTCGAATGTCCTGATGCGATGTTCTCCTTAGAATTCGCGAGGGATTGCGTGGATTGCATCTGGGATTTCTTGAGCCAATCATGGTGAATACCGGATATTGGAGTCTTCGAAACATTTCCGAGGGTAGGTTTCAACGACCGGAGGTATTTTTTTGCGGGAGATCTGTGGAAAACGGGACAGTGAATGAGATCCATAGTTGAAGTAAGTAGAAGTCTGAGTAAGCCAAGTCACATGTTCTTACCGCTCAGAGTCAGAGTCATTACCATTCTCGGCCGCCTTTCGCTTTGTGCTGGAAGCCACGACAACATTGTCCACACGGTGTTTCCCTGCGTCCCTCTTGTCTTCCTCTGCATCGTCACCACCTCTGGTGTCCCCCACCTTTGTTCTCCTACTCATGTTCTGCTGTTTTACAGGCTGCTTATCCCTCGAAAGCTTGTCCCTGCCCCCTGTGGGATCTTGCTGTGACGGCGTCTGGCTGGCTCTTGATTCCGAGCGGTCATCCATATTTGTAGTATCTGGCTCTCCGTCCAACACTAAAAAACATAAATAAGTTGTTCGATTTGTGTGTGAGTAGCGTATATCACAGATAATATTAATCAGTGAACTTACCCTGTCTCGTAGGTGTATCCTTTCTGTTGCTCTTTAGGACTTTTCGTGCAAGCCCAACCACCTCCCTTGCGGTCACGACAACCTGTTTACACTTTTGTGATAGTTTTGGTGTGTCCGTCTTCACTCTTGTTGCTATGGTGGCCCCGTCCTCACCATCATTGGCATCACATGTACCTTGGTGCTTTCCTGCGTTGTCCAGTCTACGGTAAGTCATTTTCCGCACTCAGATATAATTGTCAACTTATGTTTAGTACCTGCTCGGGCTCCCGACTCCTGACTGGCAGCTTCTGTGGTGTTTGCTGGCAGTGGTCCAACCCGTGGCCTCAGTGTCTTCATCACTGAGGGGCCCGGTGGCTGAACTGCATTCCACTCCTTCTCCGCTGCTTCGGCAAGTGTTGTGTTCTCAAGCTCCGCAATGCTGTTCACTAACTCCTCTTCCTCATGATGCAGCCTCTTCTTTTGTGACCTTGTCGTGTTCTCGACCTCAACTTCTTTGCCAGTTCATCGAGTTGGCAAGTCAGGTAATCCAGGGTGGGCTTCCTTGTTCCGTTGTCGAGTGGTGACCATATTAACTCAAGAACATGAAGTAGTAGTTCTGCCACTTGTAGTGTGGACTCTAGGACTAGAATTGAAAGTCGAAGAACTCGAGTGAAGGAAAAGTGGTGAAACAAAATTCGTAAAGGTTTATTTCTCACGACTCAACTTGCAGTGAAAGTGCGAAGTCTCACATCAACAATTCATAATCTACAGTATACTTCAAGTGAATACTACTACTTCTGGCTGCAATATAGTAGTACTACTGGCTTTCGAGCAACTCGTCATTTAACTCAAAGTCATGGGGCCCAAGTATAAGCCTCGAAAGTACTATTGTACTGATCCAGTGGATCCAAGGTGTCGAAGAGGTTTTATATCGATTGGTGGTTTCACCAGACACAAGACTTCAGTCCATGTGACATTACCTACTCGAAGCCGGCCTCGTCAACATCCATTCATCCCACCTCAAGCTGGTGGAAGTCAGGGTGCCACATCACTTCATGATGACAGTGAGCCGGGGGATGAATCAGAGCCATTGGAGGTACCTGAAGGTGCTTTCTATACTGAACATCCTGTTCTTGATGGTATAGTGATTTAAAATTAATTCTTTAAACAATTTCCTTATCGATGATGTGGTACTAGGCACTCCATGTGATATCCTTGGCAATGACTTGCCTCCTGATGATGGACCACCTCCTCGGGAAATACGCCAAGGGAACCCATGGCACCCTTTCATCCATCAACCTCAATATCATCTTGCCGAATTTTTATTCCGTCAGAATGAGACTCCCCAAGACCAAATAGATGACCTTATGGACATCTGGGCATCGATGCCAGAGTGTAATGGTAGCCCACCCTTTGCAAATCATGCCGATCTCTACAGCAGGATTGATGCCATTAGAGGCGACCCTGGCTGGCAGTGCTTCTCAGTCAAGCATGCAAATGCGGATACTTTGCCACCGCTGGCAGAAGATTCCTCTGTTCCTGCTTGGAAGCATGCTTCATATGACCTATGGTTTCGAAACCCAGAGTCTCTTGCCAATTACCAACTTTCAATGCCCGACTTCAAAGATCATATTGACTATGCTCCATGCCAGGTCTTTGGAGATAATCACCAACGAGTCTGGTCAGATCTGATGATAGGAAATTGGGCTTGGAGACAGTGTGTAAGTTTTTATTTGTATAATAAAATGTACATCACTTACTCTAAAGCAAAGAATGAGCTGGCCAATAATCCTGCTAACCATGGAGCAATGTTTGCACCATTGATTTTGGGAAGTGATAAGACCACAGTTTCTGTGGCCACAGGCAACAATGAATACTATCCAATCTATCTGTCTGTTGGAAACCTACACAGCAATGTTCGCCATGCACATGGAGAGGGTATCAGCTTGCTTGGGTTTTTAGCCATACCTAAAAGTAAGTCATTAATTGATTATACAGTGTACTATTGATTTACATTCATTTCTAAAAGCTGATCGAAAGCATGAGAATGATCAAGAATTTCGTGACTTTCGACGACATCTCTTTCATACATCCTTAACAGCTATTTTTGAAACTATGCGTCCAGCAATGATTCAACCCAAAGTAAAGCTTTGTCCTGATGGACATTACCGGCGGATTATCTATGGTCTTGGACCATATATTGCTGATTATCCAGAGCAAGTACTATTGTCCTGCATTGTGCAGGGCTGGTGTCCAATGTAAGTGTTAATGTTAATTTTTTTGATGATGATTAACAAAATCATTTATCTTTCCAGTTGTCTTGCTAATCGCAAAGACTTGGATGGTAGTGACGATGCTGGACCTTGCACACATGAACATTCAAAACTTTTGATGCAAACATTTGCATCTGATATATTATGGAAAGAATATGGTCTTATTGACAATATTTTGGTCAGATCAACCATCATCTTTTAAATATGTTTATTCTGATATATTTTAATAGCCATTCACTGCTAGTTTTCCTCGAGCAAACATTCATGAATTAATTGCTCCAGATATTCTTCATCAAATCATCAAAGGAACTTTCAAAGACCATATAGTAGCCTGGATAGAGACTTATCTGGAGCTAACATGGGGGGAGACTAAAGCAAAAGCTATTATGGCTGACATTGATCGACGGTAATATTTTCATTTCCTATCATTGATATCTCTAAGAGAATTCTAGCATTGCTGCAGCTCCACCATTTCCTGGTCTACGTAGATTTCCAGAAGGTCGAAAGTTCAAGCAATGGACTGGAGATGATTCAAAAGCTCTCATGAAGGTTAATGAGTTTGAATTTTACTATGAAAGAGTTTAGTCCAAATGATTATATCTAGGTTTTCCTACCTGCCATTGTGGGGCTTGTACCAGATCGCATGGTCCAGGCTGTCTCAGCCTTTATGGACTTTTGTTACATTGTCCGTCGCTCCTCATTGGATGAAGGAGATTTAAATGCCATGCAAGATGCCTTGGAACGGTTTGAAACCAATCGAACTGTCTTTGTGGAAACTGGAGTTCAACCAAATGGAATTTCAATTCCTCGAATTCATTCCCTCAAGCATTATCAATCTTGTATCCAGGAGTTTGGAGCACCTAATGGACTTTGCTCATCTATCACTGAGTCAAAACATATCCGTGCTGTAAAAAGACCTTGGAGGCGCTCAAATCACTACAAAGCCTTAGGTCAAATGCTAGTTATCAATCAAAGACTTGATAAATTAGCTTATTTTCGGGCCAATCGTTTAGCTGAAGGTATATGTTTTTTATTACTTGTGTCTAGTTAGTTCCAAAGTTAACAAATTATTCAAAGGACTTTTGAATGCACCACTACTTCCAAATAATGTAGAGGCTATACCATTGGAATCTTCAAACTCAGGGATGATTGGATATCAAGATGACTCCAACCTTCATGATGCAGAAGACATTGAGGGAGAAAAAACAGAATCTATGGTCACTTTAGCACAAACACCTTGTAAGGTTTATTTTATTATAGTTTTAACACATCACTGACATATTAGTTATATAGCACCTTGTCATATAAGAACTTTATCTCAGATGGGTGAAGACATTCAGTGTCCAGATCTACCAGACCTTGTGGCATGCTTTCTTTATGATCAGCGTAATCCTGATGCAGAAGTATCAGGAGCTGATGTTGACATTTCCAAATGTCCTCGTTTCCTAGGAAAGGGCTATTCATATTCATCAGCATTGGCAACATTTTATGCACCTAGTGATTTATGTGGTGTTGGCGGTATGTACTGTCAACACATCCATGCCCGCCCATCATGGAGAGGTGGACACAAACGATATGATTGTGTCTTTGCTGAAAAAGATCCAACACTGTTGGGCTTTCAAGGTTTATATGTGGCACAGGTTTTTCTTTTGTTCAGCTTTCAGTTTAGAAATACCACCTATCCCTGTGCTTTGGTTCATTGGTTCAGTCCAATTGGAAATGAACCTTGCCCAAACACAGGAATGTGGATGGTTGAACCAGAGTTTGAGGAAAATGGTAATCCTGCCTTTTCTGTTATTCATTTGGATAGTGTTATGCGTCCAGCTCATTTAATAGGTATTTATGGTACTGATTCTATTCCTTATGATTTAGATCACCATGATTCTCTTTCTGCTTTTGCTGCTTTTTATGTTAACAAATTTTCAGATTACCATGCTCATAGCTTAGCCTTCTAATATTTTTGACAGTTTACTATGAGTACTATAGCGCTGAATAACATTAAACATGATGGTCTAACTGTCTAAAGTTCTTGCAACACTTTAGCGATCAGATATCTAGAAGACTAAGGAACCAAAGTGATTTAATCAATCTAGACAACTAAAACACATTATACCTTTTGTCTGACATTATCTAGCTATATGAACATACTCTGGAATGGGATAACTAAGTGTCTAGATATCTGATAACTCTAATACTCTAATATATTTAACCTCTAAAAATCTAAAATGACTAAAGTTCTGGTGTTTTTCTTGTCTGACATTATCTAACTATATAAATACACTCTAGCACTGGAATACTAGCTATTTAGACATCTAATAACTCTAGTTCTCTAGCATGCCGAACTTTTAAAAGCCTGAAATCACTAAAGTACTACTGTATTATCTGTCTAAGTTCTTCTAAATGTCTGATACTTGTAAAGAACTAGTTCACTAAATAACTAGATATCTAAATATGCTATTAATTCGATTGACTAGTAATCTAAGTGTCTGGGACTATTACACTACTAGCATTCTCATGGTCTGAGTGGCTAAGTGTGTCTAAATGTGTCTGAATTCAGACAGTTCAGAATTTTAGTCAGATTAGAATTTTAAACTGTTAGCTATGTAGTTACATTAGATTCTTCAGTAGCTTTAGTCATCTCGGTGAATACGTATGTTTCCTGATGTGGCTGATCTGGCCTCACAAAGTTCAAGTTGTTCTTTGGTCCCATTGATGCGGTGATAGAAACCACAGAACCCGGCAATCTTTCCCACTGGTAAAAATGTTTTCATGACGCTGCTTTGCACCCTGCTGGGACAATGACTGCAGTGACGACACCCTGTGCCCCATTCACGCATCGCATACTACTGTAGAGTTACGGAGATAGCTTCGTCACAGGTCACACGTTCCTTCGAATTGAAGCTATTTCGAGTGACAGTCACATAGATTCTGGGGTCGACGAAGGTAAATTGTGACATATGGTAAAAGTATAGAATATTGGCTCTAGTGGTGCTAAAAATCCTTGTGACAAAATACAGTGAGCTCCGGAATCCGATAACCCGATGTGCAGCCACAGAATCTGATACCCCGATGCGGAATCCGATAACCCGGTGCGCAGCCACAGGAACCCGGAACCTGGACTCCATAGTTCCACTCGGAACCCGTCTGGAGTCCTATCGGACTGTCATCCCATTGCTCCCGAGCCTTCAGGAGCATTCCTATTCTTATCCTACGTCGTTTAAACTTTGCATTCCACGTTCCTATATTTATTCCTGATCTCCTGTCATACTTAGCAAGCACTTCTCCGCCCATCATATATATATCCTTCTTTTTCATTCGGATTCCTCAGTCGTTCTTTGCCCTCCTTAGGCAGCGACTGAGGTGAGTTCTTTTATACCTATCTACTACTCCTAGCTAATTCCAAGTAGTCCGGGCAATCCCTGCCCTTCCATAGTTTTTGTCACCTTGTACTGTGTATTTGCAGTGTACTTATGCCTTCCCTGCCCCATATTTTTCTCGTCACCCACTGCACTACTTTCTGGCATCAACCCCTCCGCCTTGAAGGTTGAAAGCAGAGTTTTGGTGTAAGAATCAAAAATTGTATAAGACCATAATATATCTAGTTACAACATAAATAAACTAGTGACTGGGGTGAGTCATGACGACAGCTGGTGCATGTTCGACACGGGGTTGTGCTCGTTGGTGAGTCGTTGTCGTGTGGATGCAGCGGGGTGCCAGTGGGGGGGCGTGTTGTCGTGTTGTTGGGTTGGTGTGCACCATGGGGGACCATCCTGTCATGTCGTTGGGTTGTCGCACGTGTCGACGTCATAAGGAGGCCGGGCCCGGGGGTAAGGTAATAAAATAAAAACTTACTGTTGCGGCCACATTGTGACACCGTGCGGTGTGGCTAGTTCGTGTGACATGGGCGGGGGATGCGTGTCCGAGTCCGTACATTGCGCATGCTTGTAGCGTTCTGTTGACGTCGTAAGTGAGGAGGCCTGGGGTACAGTAATAAAATAAAACTTACCGTTGCAGAGGTGGTGGTCACTGTCGTGGCGCACTGATGTTAATGTTAGCAGTAAATTTAAGGCGTGGAACATTGAAGTTGGGTGGTCGATGTCACAGCATGTGATCATTTAGTGACCCCAAGCGAAGCTAATTTCGAATGGTCACAGGTCACAGTCCCCTTCGAATCTTCGAAGCTAATGTTGAGTTGGTCACGCTATATTTTCGTCGAAGCTATCTCCGTAACTCTACAGTATAGTAATAGGCTAGTAAGTCACTGGTTATCAATTATGGAGTACAGGGAAACCTAGCATTCTACATCTTACTTAACGCTTTTCGGTTTAGCGCACTGATGGAGGAGGTGAGTATTGACTTGGAGCTGCTGGAACGTTGATTGACAGAAAGACCTGCCGAGGTCGCCGTCACCAATCTTGGACTCTTAGGTGCAGTTCGGATGGTGAAAACAAAAGTGAAAACCAAGGCTCCGCTTCAGGTACGACAACACACGTGATCTGCAGGAGCGCACAGCCGCTGTGACATTGGATCGTGTCACCGTCAAAACTGCTACCACGATGGATCATGATATTGAAGTGCAAGTGATCTACTATGTACAACGCCGCCGCCGTCTTGCCGCCTTGATCACACTCATAGTTGCTCAGCTAGCAATTTACTGGCAGATTCTCTTTTCTTCCAACACTCCAATCCCGTTTCACACCTCAATCTTAACTGGGGAGGGATGGATGCTTGAACTTCTCAATGGCCATCCAGAGAGGATTCGGATCTCCCTCGGTGTCAGCCATGATGCCTTTGATGGATTGTTACAACTGTTAGTACAGCATGGAGTTGTGCCATCACGAAATGGAATTTCCGTCGAAGAACAGCTTGGTATTTTTCTATACACCTGTGTCACGGGCTTGTCATCC
>KN819330.1:147400-160667 GCA_000827475.1 Paxillus involutus ATCC 200175
GGAAGCAGCAGCTTCGCAAGCCAGTTGGGCCGAGCCCTCGTGTGCAGCCTTGTTCTGTTGATCTTTCAACACCACAACACGCTATAAAGTTGCTTAGAACGTTACGCAACCCGTCAAGGTGTGTGAACGTACGAGACGGATATACCCAGTAGAGATGAGGAAGGGGATGCAAGCTGGTTCGGAGTGTCAGGAACCGCCGAGACTAGAGACTGAACGAAATAACGAACCCATGCCGACCAAAGCGGGCTTGTATGCATAAGCCAAACCGATGACCGACCCACCGATGAGAGTACTCATTGATTGTACGATGCTGATGGATGGTAAGGACAAAAAATAGCACATGATGCGCTTCACTCACGTTCCAAGGGTGACTCCAGCTAAACCATTAATCTTTTGCGGATTCTGGCTCAAGTTGGCTATGAGAGTGCCCGTCTAAACGATACCGGTCAGCGAGGATATCTTGTATTGAGGCACGAAATCACTCACGCTATTCTCATCCCTGTCGAAAAACTCGACTATTAGGAGGGGTGAGTGATGATGATAAAGGTGAACAAGAACGAACTTACTGTCTTGCCTTAGGATAGCTCTGAAGCTGAGTGCGCGGAGCTTGGAGGTCAGCATGACGGCTGATGATGAAAACAAGTAGTTTTGGAAACCAACGCTAATCGAGCACACGATAGCTATGGTGAAGAACCTAGATCCAAAGTGAGGTGTCCGGTCGGTGGGGACTACCATATTGCTCACCATAAAGCATTTCTGTCGCCGTCATGACGCCGAATGGAAGGGTCGCTTTGGGAGAATCCACCAATGGTCTGGCCTAGGAGAAATAAGAAGCTGCCTGGGTGATCGCAGCAAATAAAACTCACCGTACACGATACCGAACACGGGATAGATCATGCCCGTCGCTGAGGGGATGTTTCAGCCAATACAACACATGCGGAGGACGCAGATTTACCAATGGCAAACATTGCACCCACGGCATATCTCCACAACCCCTCGCGATTCAGGGCGCCAATACGTGCAAAGAGGTAAAAGAGGGTATAGTTGTCCTCGTTGGCCTCGTTCTCCTTCTTTTGTTGGCTCCTCTCCTGGATCAGATCCGAGGCGATCGAATGGTTGGTGTTCTTGCGGCCAAGAGGGACCTCTTCCTCGACGATCTTCATGTCCACTTCATGATCAGCGCTGGCAGCTACGTTAGTGTCACTGTCACTGTCACTGTCCTGGTTGTCCTTGTTTTCCCGGAGTTTCTGCGCGTGAACGAGGCGCGAATATGCACCGTTCTCGTGGGCCAAAAGTTCTGTGTGCGTGCCCTGCTCCAAAACGAGGCCCTCGCCCATGACGTATATACAATCGGCATCCTTGATCGTAGAGAGGCGGTGAGCGATCGTGATCGTCGTACGACCCGCAGCAGCCTTGTCCAACGCATCCTGCACGACTCCCTCCGACTGGGTATCGAGAGCAGAAGTTGCTTCATCAAGAAGCAAGATTCGAGGATCGGAAACGATAGCACGAGCAATTGCTACACGCTGCTTCTGACCTCCCGACAGGAGAAAACCACGCTCGCCGACCATGGTGTCGTAGCCTTGGGGCAACTTGGTGATGAAATCATCTGCATTAGCCTTGATACATGCCTCCTTGATGATCTTGATTTTCTCTTCCTCGGAAAGATGCTCGTAAGGGGTGTTGATTAAACCGTAAGCAACATTTCCTCTGATCGTGGTCGCGAAGAGGGTAGGTTCCTGGGAGACAAGACCGATATGCGAGCGCAACCATTTGATGTTGAGATCACGAATGTCAGCGCCATCGAGCTTGACGGAGCCACTGAGAGGATCGTAGAATCGTTCGATGAGGGCGACGATAGTGGACTTTCCAGAACCAGAAGCACCGACGAGGGCAGCAGTCTTTCCAGCGGAGAATATGATGTTGAGGGCTTTGACGACAGGAACGTCCGGACGAGAGGGGTAGTTGAACCTGACGTCCTGCAACGTGATCTCGCCCAAAACCTTCTCGGGTTTGAGACCCCCAGGGTCCGATGAATCGATAGAAGGGACCCGGTTGATCGTGGCGAACAGCTTTGCAGCAGCGGCCCGGCCGTGTGCAACAGCTATTTAAGGAGTTAGATAATGGCGGTCGACCAACGGGATGAAGTGCTAACCTTGCATTTCCGGTCCTAACATGACGAGAGAGAATGACCCGATCAAGATGGCCAATATCACGTTTACGACCTGACCGGCGGTTGCTATGGGCACAAATCAGTCATTGGGCTTGGTTTGACAGTCACCATAGTTCGAGCTTACCATGATTCTCGTTGATCAAGGTTGTACCAAATTGGAAAGCTGGCGACAATCTCAGTGACGAGGTAAAAGAACAGGGGAATCTGCGCACCCAGAGCATATGCGGCGTAGATGACGAAGAAGAAGATCCCTAATCCACCACCATGAACAAGCGCCGCTTTCGCATCAACAGTTTTAGCTTCTGCGACGTGTACGTCGTAGAGGCCGCTCAAGGTTTTCTGTGTCCCGAATGCGTGAGCAGTACGCACTGTGGAGATGACCTCCTCCGCAAGTGTACCACCCTCCGCGACGTGCTTCAGAGCAAGCCTGTGGTTCAAATCGGTTTGTATTGACTTGAGTTCAACACGCAGAGATACGTACTGCATATATTTGGATGTGAATTTATTCATGATGCTTCCAGTAATCACAATGGAAGGAAGGATGGGTGACATTACAAGGGCCAATCTCCAACATCGAACATATGCGATTATAAAACCTGTAACAAAGGCACAAAGAAAGTTGATTGCTAGAGCCACTTTCTCTGACATGCCTTGCTGGATGAGATCTGTGTCAGAGTTGAGTGAGAGTCAATGAGTAAGAACACAACGGCTTACGCGCATCTGTCTGGATGCGAGTGGCGACTTCACCGGCGCCGACATTGTCAAAATACGCTATGTCTTGCCTTAAGACAGCTTGGAGGTACTTTTCACGGATACGCTTCGAGTTGACCTCTCCGGTGTATACCCAAATGCACATGAAGATATACGTGCACAGGAAGATACCTAGACCTAGTTACTTTGTCAGAGGGTGATTTATAGCGTGGACTCGAACGACCTACCAATGCAAACCAGGTATGAAGCACCTGCGGCCGCATTGTGACGGAACGCCGCCGCCGCTACATCTAGGGCTTGACGAGCGACGGCGGCAGCGGCAGCATCTCCTGATTGCGTCTCTTGAACGTATTTCAGCTCAGCAGCGGCAAACAAAACAAAGTCCTGAATGAGGTTTCCGAACAGCAGACTCGAGAGTGGCTGATATTGGGATTGTTCGGTGAGTGAACGCAGGTGGATAAATGGATAAATACCTGGGCAGCGCCAGCTGCACCTGCGGTGGCGAGACCGACAGCATCGATGAGGAGCTCATAACGAGAGGAATAGCTAGAAAGGGGTTAGAAGGAGCGGACAGATAGGTGGAGGGACAGCGTCACCGGAAAAGTTGGGTCAAGGGGACCGGAGGGATAACATCAACGAGGGATTTGGTGTGGGCGGCAGTATCATCAAGGTGGTCTTCAAGGGAAGGTTTCTTCTTGCGAGAGAAGAAACCGGGCGTTTCCTTCTGGACAGGCTGCTTGGGGGCCTGAGAGTGAGATACATCAGAGGAAGGGGCCTTTTCGTCCAGTATGCTAGCACGGTTGCCTGGCATGATGGGGACAAACTAGGGATGGTCTGTGCCAGCCTGGTATTCGTGAGTAGGCTATGTATAACTGCCAGAACACAAGGAGAGAGTGAAGATGCTGCTGGGGGAGAGGGCAGAAAATCCATGCTGGAGGACAGAGGCCCTAAATATACTCTGGTATGTGCATCGGGCTCTCCGACGATCTCATCAGTTGTAGGGTATGGGCGAAAACAACACTGACATGATCAGCCAGTTATTCCTGGGCCCAGAATCTGTCAATCAGTCAGATTCTTAAATTCTTACCTTTGTATTCGTGGATTTGTGAGGCCAGTGTGATCACTGGCACGCGGTCAATAAAGTTAATCCTCGTTCAATTTCGACTCGCAAATTTCAGACATTGCAATTTGCAGTCCAGAGCGCCGGTTGTTGCTGGAACCTATTTGCAGATGTTTGGAGCGATCCAAAGCTCTCCTGGTACTTAATTAGTATACACTACTAGTACCACTGCGTTTTCTTTGCCAGGCTTCACCTTGATCTATCTCGTTGTGCAAATATGTCTTAGCTATGCCGACACCTCTGCTCTCTCCGAACACCATAACAAAGCTGATTAATTCATGCGTCAGCGCCTCATGAGCCCAACGGTTCTCCTTGCTCTGGGCGGTGCTTCGTACGTATTCTGGTTGTCCTATTCGCTGACTCGCTGGTCGCGCCGCCCGACACCCCAGTCTTTCTGTGACATTACCCGTCCTCGGGACACTTAAACTCATCGACAATATTGGATTCCGCAGAGCCAGGTGGGGACACGTACTTCTATATGTCAAACCCCGGAGGAGGGGCGTTTCTTAGGAGAGCCGTAGTGGGGTTGGGTGGGTGGGGAGGGAAACATCACTCACAAGACGAGGCTTGCACTACCAACGACCCAGGACTCCTGCCAAGTGACAGGATGTGACAGGTCTTTTCGCGGAACAAAGTACCATCTCAGACTGTTATAATTGTCTCATCTCCTCCATGCTGTTGCTGCAAGGCAGTGAGAAGACTTCATCGGGGTGGAGTCAGGGCGCAGGCATGCGAAAGTTCCATTCGAAGCTTGTTTACAGAAGCAGAAAGTTCGAACGGTACGAAACCTGCCCTTTCTGAGCCCTTGTGCGCTTAACGTGCATATTGTTAGAGTTCGCGGGAACCGGTTCTCAGGAATTTAGCACGGTCAAAGCGGCACGTGGAGCCCACATCCCTGCAGGTGAGAGCTTGGGGCGCACGCCAAACACGCGGAAAGGAATAATGTGTTATTCCAGAGCAAATCTGGCCCTTAGGGGGTTCTGAATGTTATCAATAACTCCCTCTTCGATCTGCTGCGGGCTATCGCAGCGATTGCGGCCTCTGACGCTTAGACCAACAGGACGAATCACTGGTCGTATTTCTCCCCTGGGTGCCTCTCCTTGGGATCAAGAAGTCGACATCAGCATCAACCTACGGCGTTCGTCAGCGTCAAGATATGACCTTACCTTTGCGGAACAACAAAAGACAATGGAACCACGCGGAGCCCTTGTACTAGTTGTTACGACCTGATGTTGAAAAGGGAGTTACTTGATTGTAAATCAGACATGCCGCATCAATTAATCAATGGGTCAGTCTAGGTCAAATTTTCCCTTTTCTGAGGCCATTACCCCAGTCCTTGTTGAACTCTGATCGTTGATTTATGGTGGAAACTCACAGCTTGAACCTATATCTGATATCCCAGTATCTTACGTGGATGTCTGAAATCGGCACATGCCGCTTCAGCGCTGCTCCCAGTCCAAGCTGCCTTCGAAAGGGTAAAATAGAGCCAGCTGACTCCTGTGCTGTGTCCACGCTGTTCCGGAATCCTGGGACTGATAGTAGACTCCAACCCCATAAACAATACCAAATAGGGGCCCAGTGAGGTATAAAGACTCACGTCAAAGAACGGCAGAAATACCTCGTCAAACAACTTGAGCTTGTTTATCCATTCGAACCAACATCATGAACACCGTCAGTATTCATCATCCTATACCCGTGCTCACTCAGACTCACCTTTGGTCCTGTTGAACAGATCACCTCTGTCCCCGTCAACTTCAACAACTGCGGCAGCACCTCCTGTGGCTGCGGTACAACGTAAGTCGACCATTCCGTTCGACTTGTGACATGGCGCTGAGTCTGTTGGTGTTGTAGCTGCGCCTGCAAGCCTGGTGAATGCAAGTGCTAAGCGCGCTGCGTCCCAGTTGTACTCTTTACGTGCTCCAAGCGTTTTGATGTGTATTGTCTCGGTTCATTGAATAGGTGTACGGGGGGAACTTGAATGCGAAAGTGGGGGTTGCCGTTATCATCACACGTTGGAAGACTCTTGAGTCGGTTGATCAGTGCATGTGGGATTTCCGCTCCACGGTTAACATACGCTTTGACTATTTATAAGCACTGGGGTCTAGACGGCAAGCCGATTTCATCTTTGTGCGGCGAGATATCGTGTCCAGACGCCTTCACTGTGCAGTGCAAGCTGGCTTCGGCGTCACATGCACAGGCCTGCAGGTTGATGTGGGCGTTCAAACATGCGCCGATCAGATCTGTTGGGTCGTGGCGCGTGTGTCGCATCGAAACCGAATGCTGGACGCCGAGCTGGAAAGGCAACTTTATTGTTGTGTTTGGAGAGAAGTAAGGTGTCGGCATGTAACACATCTGCAGAAAGAGATAATCAAAATCAAGTTGAATTCAAGTGCTAATCACTTGTGAAACACCAGGTTTCCAAAGTAGTTAATGATTCAGGACACGAGTCGTGTGAAAACAGTAGCAACGAAAGCGCAGTCGTAAGTGCGTGAAATGCAGGGAGTACAATTGTGGCAGGAAAATAAAAATAAAAACGAGGACAGGAGAGATGGCCTGGGCATACTCCTATCCCATCGTGCTATTTGGTTCCTACAACACGCAACACGTCACTTCTGTTATACGGGGCTAATGTCAGAAAAGCACATACAGCAGAACATTCTAGCACGTGGCCCGCACAACACCGGCGGCGTCGAAGACAGCTCCGCTTGGGAAGTGTTTGGTGTCTCCGATGTGGTATCCTGCTTGATAGCAACAATGTTCCCCCACCCCGAGATAGATATAGATCCTACAGCGCGTAACGCGTCACCTTCCAGATATATGGGGGTGAATAACAGAAAAACACATACTACAGAGCGTTCTAGCACGTTGTTTGCACATCACCGGCGGCGTCGAAGGCAGCTCTGCCGGAGAAGCGCACAGCGCCTCTGAATCGGATGTGGTATCCTGCCTAAGATTAACAGAGTTCCCGCGCCCCGAACTACTAGGGCTGTTGGTTTGAGAAGATCGAGCAGATCCTTCCTGAGAGTGGCGTTCTCCCTGCGATTCAGACTACTATCGGTCAGTATATGCATGGGGTCATCAGCTCCCTTCAAGTATATGATGTACTCACGCGACGGATGTACCTTCTTGCTCCTGCTTTATTCATTAGACAAATAGAAGTTGACAGGTCGAGAGCAGTAGGAAATGCAAACACAAAATTTCGCGGACGACAGGGTTTGGAGACAAACCTTGAGGGCGTCTTTGCGTCATTTATATATGCGGAGAGCACCATGTTGTCCATGTAGAGAAATCCGCCTCGTTTGTGATGGACTTCAGGATATGAGCGCTTGTAGGTGCATCACGCACCCAACTTCATTCACGAGGAAACCATGAGTTTCCCGGTACTGCGATATGAGCGGTGGCGCCGGTACAGAAGCAGATCATGATGCTCCAAACTCATCACAATCGGGCAGTGTTGGCGTTTGTTCGAAGTTCCACGCCTTACCGAGGGAATGGGACCGATTCAGGTGGGCGATTGCAATACTTCAACTTGAAGTTGCGGCCTTCTCACTGAGCGTCGATCCAAGATCCGTCGACAGAAAGCACATTTATGGTTTCGGTTCAACACATAGTATGCAGGGGCACCGCGGAGTGGCCATTCCACAGCATCGAGATATTGATTCGTACTGCCACGCACAAGATAGGGTCTGATAGGGTATGGGGAATAAGTTAATTAATTGTTAACCCCAATAACGGCATTAGCATTAACTAGTTATTAACTGCTAAGTCAAGGGGTTTGCCTTCAAAGTTCAGTCATAGCAGTGCCACGAAATGGATTCCCGCCCAGTGCGGGTCCCGCCTCCAGTGGTCTATGAGCGACCACCAACAGTTACAGCTGATGGAAATCCTGAACGGACACCTTTGCTTCGGTTTAAAGCCCCGACGACTCGGACGTGAGTACGATGGCCGTTAGGTGACTCCCCGACCAAGTCGCGCATCCATGGACGCAGACTTCCCCATGCCCACATCAGAGATACAGCCACGTTCTCCAAGGCTCATAAGGTATTACTTCGTGATTCGAAGTTCGAACACCTGCCAGCTATTAACGAGGTTATCAAGTGGCAGGTGAGTTTTTACTTGTTTCTACCCATACCCTATGCCCAGGACAATACGTATTACGGAAATAAGATTTATCCAGGGACAACGCCCATGCCTCGAGTCTTCCGCAGCCCAGAGTGACTCGGAAGACTGGACTGATTCCCTCGCGATGGTGGCTTGCTTGCGGTCTTCGAGCGCTGGCAGGCGTGCGTAGCACTGTATGGATCAGGAAGTGACTTGTGCTTCCGAGTAGGTTGGGTCTACTGAGCTCCACCACCGCGTATTTTACTGGTCTCCCCTTCAAGTTTGGGTGGATAGACCAGAGTCGAAGTAAGTCCTGCATACGATAATTTTTTCTGATGACCCGTTGCTTGTCACTTGGGCACTGACGGGTCTGTCAAATGGCGATGAAAAAAGAATTGAAGTCGTTGGTTGATAGAAATCCAGTGGATGGGCGGTACACAGAGCGAAGAGAAATGACATCGCGATATCGTGTCTAGATGGTGAGGCGACCCCATCTGTACGCAACGAGACATTGTATCTACGTTCATGCGCTGATTCTCCCAGGCTCTGGAGAGACACCGTCGGGCCGTGGCATGTGCTATGGGAACGTTGAAGAACACTAGCTTTGTTTCGGTGTGACGGCGACGTCGTAGAGAACTAAGTTGGCAGAAGGCCGTCAATATTGCACAGAAGATGGTCAGATCAAGTTGAAGCCTCTATCAGGTAAAGACGGCATTCCAAAGTGATTCAGGACAGCAGTTATGTGAAAACAGTGGCAACGAAAGCGCAGTGTTGTGTTGTGTAGATGCAGGGAACACGAGCAGAATAATAGGAATAAAGATGAGAACAGGAGAAACATCTGGCTTGGGCATATGCTTGGAGTCTATCTTGGCCCATCGCACTATTTTGTTCCTACACCATACAGCACGTCACTCGCTAGTATACGGGGCGAATGACAGAAAAGCACATACTGCAGAGCATTCTAGCACTATGTTTGCACAACACCGGCGGCGTCGAAGGCAGCCCGGTATCCTGCCTAACAACAATAAAGTTCCCCCATCCCGATTTAACGCTGTAGTTTTTGAGAAGTCCCTCGGTTCCTATAGCATGCAGCACGTCACTTGCTAGTACATGGCGGGAATGACAGGAAAGCACATACTGCAGAAAAATTTCGCACGAAGTCTGCACAACACTGGCGAGGTCAACTTCATTCCGGGGGCATTCGGTAGAACCCATATATCCTGGATAAGACCAACAACGTTCTCCCACCCCGATCTAAGGCTGTCGTTGCCTTTTGATTGTCCTTTGGAGACGTTTTTAGACTGGAGTTTCTGCGCTTTGAGCTAATGCTGGTCAGCATGGGCTGCACGAGGATGTTGACCCGGACGATGTACTCACACTGCGCACGTACATTCGTGCTCGGTGGCTACTATTCATGATGTCTGTGAGCAACGGCGACGATTTGTGGAGGGGATAAACTCCCAGACGGTTAAGTTTTAAGGCTCAAACAATCCCCCTGAGTCCTGGATCCGTATATGGGGTACTACACGCCGCAGCCTCGAGGCTGGAGTGTCGGGCGACGGGCGGTGCTCGTCACTTTGTCCAATGGATCCTTGTATACGGTATTACATGCCGTAGTCTCGAGGCTGGACTCTGGAGGGTCGGGCGACGGGCGGTGCTCCTCACTTTGTCAGGAACATCCCATACCGAATTAATTTCCAATCATAAGGCAAACATGCGTTCAACGCGTCGACACCGGGTTGCTGTGTACCAGTACTTGTGTGGGGTGGAATATGAATGGAGAATGCCGAGATGAAGGGCCAAGGTTGAACGTTGACGTGGAAGCTTAAGGCTCTCGTCACGATCGCGCAGTACCACGACTGGGCCCCGTGCTGGAAAGACTCCAAGGAAGGGCAAGATAGATGCCGCCTGATCCTATACCCAACAAATACTGAATGTAATGGCGTAGCAAGGGTCACTTGTAATGAGGTCAAGGACAAGGTGCATGTTTCGGAGACTGCCGCAAAGTTCAAATCAATTGCTGTGGAAGCACCTAATGGCGGCGGGCCAAGGTGCCCATTCCCCCATGCACCACGGATCATGTACATATCCCACATCGTACTGATTTTATGTGTCCCATGGGCCATCGCAAACGTAAACTGCCCGAGTGAAGACTGTCTTTGAGGTGGCTTGCCCGCAATTTGCGGGTGCTGTCAATACCGGGCGCGGATTGCCCCTTCTCGATACGAGCGCCCGCCCTGTTAGGGCCACAGTATTTGCACCCGTAGTACCATCGACCGGATTTGTTATCAACCTCGTCGAGCTGATTGAAATAATCTGTTACAGCGCGTCTGTGAGATGCATCCAGCCAGGTCTTATTATATAGTGGCAGATTTGATATCTATTCAGGATCTATGCAACCGGTATAGCTCTGAAGACGTTGCGAGTAACACCATCTTCCTGGGTAATTGTCACTTGCTCAAGTTTGTATCCATTCCTTCCGGGTATCCATTTGAAAACGATGAACCAGTATACTACACCCAACAGTCCGACGAAGAGTGCGACGACGACATGCAACTGAGAATGATCAGCTCCGTGCTGTAATGGGACCACTGGGACAACTCACGTAGTATGGGAGATGTTCGTAGGGCTCGAAGCCAGCGTATGGAGGTACCATCGGGACCACGACTAGGAAAACATTGGAGAGGAAGAAAAATACGACCGCATATTTATGCGCTCGGAAGGGAGGGTTCCAATTGTATGACTTAAAGGGGTGGGTATACAAGAGCAGAAGTCCTCCGGAGATCAGAAGGTTGCACAACGCGAGCGGGTATGATCCATCTATTAGCCTTCCATGAGTAGTGACAAGGAGCGAGATAGTGATCAATACGCACAGTTGACTATGAAAAGATACGCATCCCCAGGTGGTGCAACTGCCATCAAGATAACCGAGACCAAATACTGTGTGAAAAGTCCGGCCAAGGGTGTGTTGAGTGGCTTGTTGCTTGCGAAGAACGAGGAGTATGGGAGAACATCTTCACGTCCTAGCTCTTGGATGACTATAGATTGCTTGAGGACGTACAACTATATAAGCCAATTGGAAGCAACACACCTCTGCCTTGGGTAAACAGGATTGCAAGGATGTTTCCCAGCATGGAAAGTGCAATAACGACGCTCAGAGCCTAAGGCGGGGGTGAGCACAGTTACATCGATCTTCGGTAACAAATCACACCTACCCTCTCTGTTGCAGAGCCGTACAGGTTGCGGAAGAACAAGGCACTGATATGAGTTAACTTCGCTGAATTCACAGAGACGAAGAAACGTCCCTTACGCCGGGATGGTACCGCCACGAAGCATGTCAGCCTTGGATACTACCGCAAAGTATGCCACATTCACAACAAGGTACACGAAAGCCACTAAGAACATTGCAAGAGGGGCAGCGCGTTTGATAGTACGAACGGGGTCACGGACCTCCGACAACGCATAGTTCGCGTTCGAGTAGCCGATGTAGGACCTATTACAGCCTGAGTTAGCTCCGACATGCCCCAAAGCCTAGCCAGTCGAGTTCACCATAGCACGTTGTACATCCCAGTTACGAACGCATTAGCTCCGAGGTTAGAGTCTTCCCAAAACGTGATCCAAGTAAAGTTATTGGGTTGATCGTATTGCTCTCCGACAGCAAATCCTGGCACGCCGACCAAGCTGAGCAAACCAGAACCGGCGATCACCACTAGGACTAGCAGTTTGAATGCGCCGAGGGCATTCTGAAGTCTGAGGCCGAAGTTGAGGAAAATGCCGTGGACGATGAGGCAGAACGTCGAGCACAAGAACGCCACGACACGGACGTTTGTTGCGGTTGGTTCGTGTGCTAAGGCATGCAGTGCGTCTGGAATTGACCTGAGCACTTGTGAACGACGATGGGGTGCGAGCACTTTACATTCCCCAAAGGCAACGCTAGCTGCAGAGATACATCCCTAGATAGCCAAAAGAGCAAGTGAGGCATTAGAGGCGGACGAAGAGTATAACTTACAACAGAAAAGCCGTAGAGCGCGTAAACACAAGTAACCATGAACGCTGGGCGTCGATAGATGTACTCCAGGTAGGTCTTTTCGCCTCCGCTGCGAGGGAGACCCTAGGGCATAACGCATGTCAGGAACTTTTCTACGATGCATGCGTGAGAGTGAATATTACTGTTCCAAATTCAACGTACACTGCGGTTCCTGCAGCAGCGACCAAAGATCCGAGAACCCACATCACGAATGTCATCCCAACGCTTCCCGAGGAGTTGAGAATGATGCTTGGTGCTGCAAAGACTCTGCAGATATGATCAATCTCTCCGTTCCGTCCGAGGGGAGATAACCATACCCGGTTCCGATAACTCTGTTAAAAATGAGCGACATTGCGCTGAGCAGTCCTGTTAGAAACAGGAGGTGAAATCGAGTTCGTCACGCTGATCGTCCTAGTGAGGACGTACCCAGCTGCCGTTTGGCGTCGGGTGCATCGTTGACAAAAGTTCTTGGATTCACTGCACGAACTGAGCGGTTTATCAAAGATAGTCCCTTTCTACGTACCGCTCTCAGCGCCATCTCGAGTCCCTGCGGTTCCACTTGGCTCCAAAGGCGATCGGGAACGAAGGAGTGGTTCTGTCTCCTCCGCTGTTCCCGAAACTCCAAGTTTGCCCTGATACGACATGGCCTTTCCGCAGAGGTTACACTTAAGATCAGTAACACACAGTGGCAGAACTTGTGGGAAGTTTAGAAGAAAATTATGACATTGCGATCTAACTGAGGTTGCTCTCTGTCAGTGTTGTATGATCCAAGGGCAAGTCAAGTTGCGCCATGAATGATAACTTTGACGGAAACTTCGGAGAGATCCGACGCTCTGGGAGAGTCTGCCACTGTTAACGTTGAACGTTCACATGGCGGCACGTCTGTGCCATGCCACATGAGATTCCTATCAGCATGATGTCTCTCACCACAAACTCAGCCCCAAGCAGCAAACAGCTTCACCAAGTTGAGGTTCCCAAACCTGACTCATTAATGATTAGTCAAGACGCCTCCAACGTCGTACCATGCGTCTATCGACGGCTTGCCTCATAGACGGATTGGTCACCAGTCTACGTACCATGACTGGTAGTACCACCGGGCGGTCTCTCCAACATCACTGGCGACACGCAATCATGA
>KN819330.1:193931-208062 GCA_000827475.1 Paxillus involutus ATCC 200175
GGTAGTCATGCTTGCGAGTCTTCGGGACCTACCGGCTAGTGCATACGAAACAGTGTCTTGGACAGCTTATGTACCCCACCTGTAGTTACTTTGACGCGTATGGTAACTCTTTCATGATACGCATACCAATCCATGTAGACCTCGGGGAAAAGGCATCCAGGTATGACGAGGAGCAAGGAGACGTTGCGTCGCGTATCACTTGGTCAGCTCACTCAAGCAAGTACGAGACCTTGACCTTTGCCTCCAAGTCCGTATCAGGTTCGACGTCACCTTGACGGAGTGCAATCATCCGACTCGAGATGATCACGTACTCAGCTTTAACAAAGGCTTCCGTGGCTCCGAACGGCCCGGGGTACGGCTCATCTCCGAAGGTTGCCGTAATAAGACACTGCTGCAGCTGAGGCCCGGTGCTCTGTAGCATTGGGACGCTTGACATCGCCAAGGGTACTGCCAGTGGTACTGGTTACCAGTCCGCGTCAAATAACGAAGTCGCTGAACAATATTCGCGTTCTTACAGAATTAAATTAAATTAATTCCATCTTTGATAAATGGATATTACATTATGTAAATAATAAATCACAAATCAGTGACATCACATCAACCGCGGTCAGCCGGAGCCTTCTGAGTACTGGCAGTGGGGGGTCTTGCAAACGAAAGATCTGAGCTGACAGTTTACATAGGCCGAAACATTCTGTCGTGCATGGATACCGGGAAACGTTCGGAGACACCGAGCAGAGTGCCAAGTATTACTTGGGCTGGTTGGTGCCCTGCTGTTCGGTTGCCACCATGTGTCGTGGATTCGCTAAACATTTGAGTCATTAGACTCGGTCACTCGGAGTCACGTTCTCCCATTTCCCTCCTGGGGTTTCAGTTGTGCAAACACTGGGATGGTTAAATATTCCGTAGGGGCGAAAATATCAAGGCAAGGACACTGGTTGTATCCTGCACCGTTCATTGGGCTGACAGTGGCCGGGCTTTGTGTTACAGGAACTCGGGAGATTCAGAGCAATTTTGATACAAGCGCGACCGGCTGAGAGAGCAGCTTTCTGGTGGGTCTTGTTTTACATTCCTCACATCCAAGTCACCGCGCGGCCCCCTACTTCAAGTTGGGATTTAAAATTTGCTTTTGGAATGGTTTCCTCAGCGTTCTCCATGTCCTCATCCGCTCCTTCATCGACTACTTGCACGTACTCACTGCTTCCTGCCTGTTATCTCAAGGTCACACCAAGTATGGAGACTATGAACACGGGGTACTCGTACCCACACCAAGTCTGCCCGTTTCCTTCGTTTCGGGAGGTGTCCGTTAGGGATACCAACTACAGGGATCCGGGTCTCTTGCCTCAGCTCTCATTCAGAAGTGAACAGGTGCTCGACCATCTGCTCACAATATCGCCCTTGCACCTCGCGTCACACCCAAAGTCACGTATTCCCCAATTCCCACCTGCCCTCCTCTTTTCCATTTGCGATGTTTTGCGGCATGACGGTTCGGCTGAATGCAGCAGTGTGTCTCTCCTGCCGTCGGTCTTGAGAAAACTCCGAAATTGGAGGCTTCTTGATCCGGCTTATCGATATACTTCTGCGGCGATTCAAAACCTGGCCTTAGAGTTGGCCAGGATCGTAAACGAACACGGAGCCTCCGATTGCGACCTCACATCTTCCAGTCCACCACACCTTAGAATGAAATGGGCCGGCTCACATTGGGGCGAAAACGGCGAGCCAGGACCATGTCAGTCTGCTGTTCGTGATGAAACCAACAGTCCCTCGTTTGCTCTTAAGGCCACGGACGAGGTCTGTTCTGACGTCGTGCACGAACCGTACCAAGCATCTCGCGTATCACCACGACATCACTCCGTGAGCGGGTTCCGAAGTGGGTGCTCGGCGTGTCGCCATCCTCGCGCCTCCTTTCCCACCATTCCTCATAACCCAAACATACCGCACTTGGAACAGACGACTTCACCTATGGATGTCCAGTTCGAGACATACACTTCCTCTCCAGTCCAACAACTGAGATCCGCTGCCCAGATCGGGAAAGCGAAACGTGCAGAGCCCAGGCGCTTGACGTCTATTTCCCGCAGATCCGAAGTCGACCAAAACGGGCCATCACTTCTAAATCCAGTGGACGTCAAACCAGGCATTGCGTTCCCACGCCAGCGTACATACCTCCCGAATTTGTCGACAGCCATCCCATCGCGGTCATCCACGACTTCTGCTTCTTCTGCTTCCTCGGCAGGTTCCAGCCAAGGGATCCTCCAGCCCAGTCATATTGGTAATCGCACACGTGAAGATGATAATATAACTTTTAATCGCCGGGTTGTCTCTGTCGATCACCGGTTATCTGCATCTCGCAGCGCTCGTGTGTCGTTAACAGATCTTCGCCGTCCCCCAAGGGCTCAAAGTTTTTCGCATATCCATGTTACGACACAAGTCCTCGGCGGCGCACCTAAGATTCCGAAGCTCTCAACGAAAGAATCTATCTTCCCATCAACCAAACTCCCAGAACGGCGACTTCCATCATGGAGCCATCCACGTACCACGACAAGTATCACGGAGCTCGCAGCTTCTTCGTCGCTGTGTCCCGTCAAAGAATGGTCACCGAACCCTTCGACTCAGGAAGCCAGCCCCCCAATAGAATTAAGAATCCCTGATGCCGGGAGTTACCGTCCTACGGGATCCTCTCGCAGGCAAATGTCATATGGATCCATCTCTGCCTCACCCTTACACCAGCCACGCAAATGGCAACTGTAGTGATTATACGATGTTAATACCCTCGACAGCTTTTCTCCGATATACTACTCGCCTTTACAGACTGCGCCTCTTTCTCAGTCCGACGTCTAAACACGTCGTTAATTCCACGTCAAGTCACACCTCAACGTGCACACCTCCTATCCACCCTACCTCCATCACCTTGCATTGACATGAGCCGCTTTCGACGATCTGATGATTTTGTATGTTTTCCCGCCATTTTACTCTATCAGAATGTGCATCTTTGGACACTAGCCACTTGGTACCTGCAAACTTAGTGTCACCCGATAATTCGTTTCGCAACGCTGTCAATATATACGGCTCTCAAAGGTGTTTACATGCTAGTGCTCCTGATTCCAGAAACTTTCAGAAACAATCTGATTCTCGAAGTCGACTCATAGTAATGAGTCTCGCGATCCTGTCATCACCATGCCTCCCCTTTCGTGTTTCACAATCCCCGGTAAAGAGTACGTATCCCTTCTATACGAATATCGCACCAGCTGCTTGATTTCGCCAGCTTCGAGCCTCAGATGGATTATCGTCAGTGAATTCCACTCATGCTGCTACACACAGTCCCGCCAAGAATAGTTCTAAGATAGCCCACAGGTCTTATGCTCCTTGCTTCCCACTCCTTCGCGGAATACCCCCGATGGACACCCCCACAGCGCGGGCCAGTATAAGGCTTAAAGATCTTCCAACCAGGCCAATCCACAGCCGCAACGCTCACAGGGAGTCCAGCGACGTTATGGAAGCGTAATTGGATCACGGGTAGCGCCGAGCCCGACATCCGATCCCCATCCGCTCTGCTTGCGCTGTACATCTCGGTCCTTCGATGCAACATCAGCTCGGTGGCCACGTCCCCAACGACATCCAGCAGTTCCAAGCGGCGCATCTTGCCTATCGTTGCATTAAGTGCTTGTTCTTCCCCTGCTCCAGCACCCCATGAAACTCCCGTGTGTCGGATTGTGAGAGAAGATACGTTTTGCGAGATAGCAGCGAGGAACTTCCGGAGCCAAGCGTTGGTAAGCCCGGAGATGCTGTCCAAAGTAACGCGTTCGAGTGTTCGCAATGACGAGGACACCATGTGCATGAGTTCCCTGCCCGTCATAGACACATTTTCGATGGTGAGCTCGGTCAGAGCGCACACGGGAGGTCGTAAAGGAGTTGTCGGTTCCGTCATAGTAGGGGACTGGGCACCGTGCATGTTCAAATATTTCAGGGATGGCCAACTGCCAAGGCAGTACGCCAGCTGCACGATGGTGATAACCCCATCGTCGCCGGGATAAACGGAATTGTTTTGGCCAGTACTGAAGGTAGACAGTTTGCGAAGGCCGTACAGTGCATTAGCCAGCGCCTCTGTCTGATTCCCATCAAGATATAGGAGTTCCAGGCTTTGTAGATTCCTTGCAGTGTGAAGAATGGCTATCAAGTCCGAAGTGAAAGCAACCAGGGACACAGAATCGTCACGATTGCGCAGGTGCCAGTATGGGCCCCTGAAGTATTGCGTATTGAGATGCTTGATGGAAAGCCCGAGCGCGGGTCGCTCGACCAAGGCTTTTCCAAGAGCATGGATGTTTGGTGGGCATGTGCGTGTAGACGCGTTTTGTAGTACCTGGAAATCCGAAAGCAGAAGGTCTAGAGAGAAGGACCATTTGTGGCACACCAGCGCACACGACAAAAGATCGCGACGCCAGCCACTGTATAAACCCCCAGAAACTTCCCGAAAGATCTGCAGGAGAGTTTCTGTAGGAAGACCTCCATCCATCATTCGTGGAACAGTAGTATCTCCTGTGAGGACTCGCACGACACGTGTGATCCGAAACGCGGAAGGTGTGATCAACTCGTCGTTACATTCGGATTCGGCCTCTAGGTCCGTCGGGATGTATAACTTGGTAGAATGGCTAAAATGAAAGGATACTGACTGGGTATCCTGCGGTGAGCGCTCGCATTCGAGAAAAATGTGGATGGAGTCTTGGTTAAGGAGGTGAGCGTAGTCTGTGGGCCTGAACAAGAGTTTCCCTGTAGCTTGTAAGTTCAATTTGAGCGGTCCTGTAGCTTCGTGATGCACGACTTCAAAGACCACTGTACACTTTGGGAGGGCCGAAACGTTGGGAAGCGGCAAATAGGATTCCCAGTCGTTCAATATATCATCTTCTGGCTCACGGACATTGCCTCGGGACGAATGGATCACTGGCCCCAGTTGTTGGATATCCTTTGTCGATAACGCGGTGAAGATTGTTAGGGTTAATCGGAGGAAGAGTATGCGCACCCAACCCCTCCATTTCTCTTCAGACATCTCGCTCCTGCAGCACAGAACGATGCGTACAGCTGAGAAAAGATGTTTCGACTCCTCGTTGAAAAGGACAGACAGTGTTGTTTGTCGGGTAGAATCTGAGACACTTTCGCCTTCTTCCCGTTGATGCTCGACTAACCAATGTGGAGCGGTAGGTGGTGAAAGGGATATCGTGGCCTCTGTCATGTGCGAAACAGTGAATTACGGGATTGGATACGCTGCAGCTGAAGGCTGATGGGACGTCTGTGAAGGAAGTGTCGTTTGGTGGGGGCCATTGGCACTTACTCGAGATGATGAAGGGCCAACAGTCCGTACGTCACAGCTGAGGAGGCCTCCACTATGTGTCGCGCAGCTCTAACACCACTCGCACTGCCATTCATTTGAATTGTGAGCATCCGAGTAACGACGATGTCGAGAAAGATATGCATTAACCATGACATGTGACACGCGATTGGAACAAGATCACTCCAAGTACGTTGGAGGAAAATCACCTTGTTCAACTGTCTACTAGCGGACTTTCAAACTGCCCTATCCTCCTTCGGAGGTCTCGGAATCGTTCGTGCTCGTTACAACAAGAAAACATGTCCAGAACTTAGTGACGGTAAGGGTTCAACTTGCATCAATCGATAGCATCACCACTTCGTTCATTTAGAGATTCAACGGTCTGTATAATGGTGGTCGTTCACCCCCTCCCTTGAATTAATGAAATTAATCATCATACACCTATGTATAGATCTGGCACGACCGCCGGGTTGGGTTGCATCATTGCAGTCTACAGTCACTGTAAGCGGATTGCCCCACAGCCCAGAAAAAGACGGAGAACTTGAACAACGGTTCCTTCGACTCGGATCTGGCGTAGGGGAGACAATAAAATTATCCTGTTTCCATTCGTCCGGGCCTGTCGAACGATTTCTGGAGCTTAGGCCAGGTTTAGGTACAGTTCGATATGTGCATGGACTGACATTATTTTTCTCTAGATAGATTGTAGGGTCGAAGGAAGACAGTCATCCTGAATCCTTCTCCACTCCTGAACTCAGAGCAGTGACGTGCAGAAGTAATTTGGTTCCGAAGTTCGTAGCGGTGAGTTTCCTGGCATCCTACGTCTCCTACTTGCCAGATGTTTTACAAATCCCCGGACCCCTCGTAGAGAGGGATCGCTTCACATCCTCCCATACAGACGTTGCACTAGTTGTCTGATGCAACCAGTGAAGCATTAATATTGGACATATTGTCAGGACTGATGTTGCTGGACAGAGTCTCCAGAGGTTGCGTGGTCAAGAATAGTCCTAAGATACCCCACGGGTCTTCTGCTCCTCTCTTCCCACTCCCCCTGAGAATACATCCGAATGGCCTTCACACAGCGCACGCCAATATAAGGCTCAAGGATATTCCAACCAGGCCAATCTACGTCCGCAATGCTCAGTGGGAGTCCATCAGATTTACCAAAGTCTAATTGGATCACGGGTAGCGCTGACTCCGGTGTCAGGTCCCCGTTTGCTCTACTGGCAGTGAACATCTGGGCCCTTCGCTGCAACATCAACTCGGATGCCACGTTCCCCTCAACATTCAGCTTTCCCAAGCGATGCATCTTGCCGATCGTCACATCAAGTGCTCGTTCTTCCTGTCCTCCAGCGCCCAATGGAACTCCCGTGTGTCGGATCGTGAGGCAAGACACATTTTGCGAGATAGCGTCTAGGAAGTTCCGAAGCCCGACATTAGTAATTCCACTGATTTCGCCCAAGGAAACGCATTCGAGTGTTCGCAAGGACGTGGACATGAGGTACATGAGTTCCGTGTCAGTCACGAATACTCTTTCCATGGTGAGCTCGGTCAGAGCACAGACGGGCAGCCGCAAAGCAGTTGTTGGTTCCGTCATAGTAGAGGACTGGGCGCCGTACATGATCAAGGATTTTAGGGACGGCCAACTGGCAAGGCAGTACGCCAGCTGCACGATGCTGATAGCCCCGTCATGGCTGGGAAGCAATGGGCTTCTCTGACCGGTATTGAAGGTACGCAGTCCCCGAAGATCGTACAGTGCACTAGCCAGCGCCTCTGTCTGATCCGAATCGAGATATTCGAGTTCCAGACTCTGTATACCCCTCGCAGTGCGAATGACGGTTATCACGTCCGAGGTGAAGGCAGTCACGGATGCAGGATCATGATTGTACCACCGTGCCTGCCATGGGCCCCTGAGGTAGAGCGTGCTGAGATCCTCGATGGAAAGCCCGAGCGTGGGTTGCTCGGTTAAAGCTTCACTAAGTGCATGGATGTTTGGTGGATATGTGTGCGTGTAAGATGCCTTGCGAGGGATATGGAAGTCCCAGAACAGGAGGTCCAGAGAACAGGACCACTTGCGGCACACTAGCGCACACGAGACGAGATCGCGACGCCAGCCGCTGTACGAAGCTTGGGAAACCTCTTGAAAAATCTGCTGGAGAATTTCTGTAGGAAGACCTTCGTTCGTGATTGGTGAAAAAGCGACATCTCTTGGGAGGACGCGGATGACACGTGTGATCCGTAGGAAAAGTGGGTTCAAGTCGTGGTCAGATTTGGCCCGTAGGTCCATCAGGGCATATAAACTCGCAGAATGGCCGAGATACAAGGACATTGACTGTGTATCAGGAGACAATGAGCGCTCGCATTCGAGAAGAATGTGAACGGAGTCGTGGTTGAGTAGCTGAACGTAGTCTGCAGGCCTGAGCACGACTTTCGCGGTAACTGGTGAGCGCCCTTCGTGGATTCCAGTAGCTTCGTAGTCCACAACTTCAAAGACCACTGTACACTTTGGGAGGGTCGAAACGTTGGATAGTGAATAGGAGTCTAGATCGCTTAATATTTCGTCTTCTCGCTCACGGACGTTGCCTTGCGACGAATCAATCGCTGACCCCACTTGTTGAAGATCCTGTCAACCACCAGATGAGGGTTGTTCGAGTCCCTGGATCAACAGCATACGTACCCAACCTCTTCCTTTCTTTTCAAACAGCTCGCTTCTGCAATAAAAAACGATGCGTACAGCAGAGAAAAGATGTCTCGATTTCTCATTGAAGACCACAGACAATGTTGTCTGCCGTGTGCAACCCATGGTGCTTCTTTCCCATTGATGCTCGAACAGCCAATATGGAGCGACCACAGTTGATGAAGGGGATGTCTTGATCTCGTCCATAAGTGTCATGTTACAATGTAAGAAAGGGTGTACGGAATCTACGGATACTGAGTACTGATCATCGATCAACTCAGACTCAAGAGACAAGCTCATTACTAAGTAATGCGTGGGAATCCGAGCCTGGTGTTCGAAACGCTCTCGCCGCTGCCTTCGAGGATGCCAGAGCCCACAGCTGCATCCGCTTGGACTTTCAGGCTGTCACAGCCGAGACCGAGTCAGTGCAGGCGAATAAGAAGCAGGCAACAAGGAGGTTGCGAAACCTCTGCTCGGCGACTCAAAGTGCAAAGTGCGGAACCCCTTCGCTGCTCCAAAGGATAACTTGAAGTATCATGTCGTCCCGTTGGCATACGAAGCGGACGGGGAGGACACGCGGCCTGACTTCTTGCTGTTGCCTATCGAGGCATTCTCGTCAGACTTCGAGACTGTCGATGAAAAATACTTCGCTGTGAGCAGTCGGGGAGTCGAAGAACGAGCAGTTCGGATCAGGCCTCTCGCAGGTGCATCGTTACGCGAGAGGCGTCAGACGTGTACAACCCTGGGTGCTAGTCTAGTGACCGTCCCGTCTATGAGGCAAGCCGTCGAAGACCTCATAGACGGAATGGTCACCAGACTACCTGGGTGCATTCTGTGGTGGCGTTGACAGTCACGAGGGACAGGGTAGCTCTGCTGCGTGGATAGATCAGTGGCACAGAGCGCGCTCTATCCGACGGGCGCGGTTGCATGAGCTCATTTGAATTCTGCTTGGGATAGTCTTGGCGGAAGGAGATGATTTAGAACTAAAGAATGTTCTTGCAAGGCAAAGGCAACTTCCCCTCCCACGACATCACCGCCTGTGCAGGTCAACTATCGCTAACCAAAGCCACAACCTCATCTTCCCAGCCGCACTCCGCGTCTGAACCCCTATCCACGTATGGCACAAGTCCAGCTGTGTTCTCCAGTTCGGCCCTAGTACTTCATACCAGCGATGCTTCGGTTTCGTCGAGCGCTGCTGCCTCATCCGCCTCCAAGAGGAGCTACTCCGAGGTAGATGACGGTGAATGATGCGGCAGGAGACGAGCGAAACCCATCAAAGAAAGCGAAGATAACCCAAGTGCCGCGAGCTGTGTTCATTCCTGTTGCCGTGTATGGTCACACATGCCTTGGGATACTATTCACTGCCAGCTCTATTCGCGGAAGCGGCGCGACAGTATTCTGCGTGGTAGATCTTCAAGATGCTTCGAAGCTCCTGGCTTTGAGATGCCCTGGCAGGACCTAGAGCTCGAGGCGGAGCAGAACGAAGTCCTGGAAAGATTGGAGGAAAGCAGGCCCCATCCCGACATTGTCGTACCATTCAAGTACGTCGTTTGCGTTTCATGGTGCAATCGCGCGCTGAACATCGTTTAGGAACTTCAAAGCATCGAGGAAGAACGAGACATGCACGGCCCTCGGTGCTATCAGGGCTTTCCTAGATGCCCAGCTCGCTGGATTCCCTATGGAAAACTGCGCGCTGAGTGTGAGCGTCTCCGAGCTAAGACAGGCCGTGAAATATTTCTGGGGCGTACATGACTTCGTCAGGGGAGTACGAGGTGCAATGCTAGGTATGTTTCGGTATCACACTCCATCTTGATTCATGTAACATCGTTTCAGGCCACAAATATCTTAATCACGATATAAGTGAGAACAACATCGTCCGTCCTGGAGAGGAGGGGAGCTACCTGATAGATTTCGACATGGCTATATTTCAAGAACCTGAGGAGCCTAGCAAAGCCGCAGTCACAACCAAGCGCGAGGGCCTCTATGAGGTCCATGATGTGGCAAAATCTTCCTCACCTATCCCCGCAGATGAGGTGAAACCGTTAGAGGCAATGCGTACCGTAAATATTTTCAGTAGCTTGAGTGCCGTCTATCACTTATACAAACTCAAGGGTACAACTCCTTGTACGTCCTTCAGCGTCCTGTACGGCGAGAGGCACACCTATTTTGATGATATAGAGTCGTTTCTTTATGTCATGCTGCCGTTCTTTTTCCTATGCAGGACCGCTGTCAAAGGAGGAATCACGCATTGCAGAAACTCGATGGTTCGTCCAACCCCTTGGGTCTGGGCGGCTCGCTCACACGAGGCGTTGGCCCGAGAAGCATGCCATGTGGGCTGATGGTAATTGCAAGTCGCTGCCAACAGGAAAGATGCTAGTCTTGGCCCCCATAAAATCTTCCACAGCGCCGAGCTAAAAGCTTGTCTCAAGCAAAACTGGGCAACTGGTCTACACGCAGGCATCAAGCGCCTTCTAGGCTCGCTCTGGGCAAGGTTCGCAGACAGCCTGCCCATCATTGAACAACACGTGAAGCCTAAACTCTGAATGTGAACAGATGCCTGAGGACTTTATCTGAATACTAAGTATTACTGGCTGCGAGCTCGAGCACTCACGCATGTAGCTTCTGACTCATGGCGGACGACCAGGAACTTCGAAGATCCATCCTTTCAAGTCAATTGGCTAAATCAATGCATACACCCGGATTCCTAGACATTGAGGTAATACGCACCATGGACTTGCGGGCCCTGCAGCCCGAGGTCGTACTTGCAAAACAAACCTTGATAGAGTTGACTGTTGATGTGCAACGTGTAGGAAATCAATCTAACGTCTCGGGCCACGTACATGGAGGATCGCATACTTCCTGGACCTGGCACTTAAGTGGGAGACAGGTCAGTTCATCAATGCTCACGAAAAACGACGGTGCTTCCTTTGGTGGCCAGCAACAGCAGCTCTTCGTAGGGGTCGACGGCAGAGGAAGACCTTGCTCAAGCTTCGGTGCACAAATGATGGCCTCCACACCACTGGGTAGCGACAGTGCTCCTCAAAACCGGCAACGTGATCTTGGGGCTGTAACACAAAAATTGCTGGCAGAAATCGACACCAGTAAATTACCTTTCGCCTCCATGTGCTCAAGCTCAAGCCTCAAGCTTCAGACCTCCAAAAGCACCAGCCCGGTCCGAAGTTCATGATGATGATGGTGGGTCGCGGTCTCCTACTTTCGTGTTTTGCAAAGCCCTCGACCCCTTGTAACTTGGGGAGGTCGGTTCATACCACTCCCATACAAATATCGGAGCAGCTGCTTAATTCCACCAGCAAAGCATATTACAACATATTGTCGGGATATTGATGTTACTGCACAGAGTCTCGAGAGCTTGCATAGTCACGAAGAGTGCTAACATAACATGCGGGTCTCATCCTCCTTGCTTCCCAGTCCTCCTGAGAATACATGCGATCGGCCCGCCCAAGCCAATTAGGCTCAAAGATCTCCCAACCAGGCCAATTTGCACGGCAAACACTCACAGTGAATTCTGTGACTAGAGCGAATTGTAATTGGACCACGGGTAGCACCAACTCTGAGTTCAGACCCTCGTCTGCTTTGTTGGTTGCGAACAGTTCGGTTCTTCGCTGCAGCATCAGCTTGGTGGCCACGTCCCCCATAACATCCAGCTTTCTCAAGTGGCGCATCTTATTGATTGTCGCGTCAAGTGCTCGTTCTTCCTGTTCTGGAATATCACATTCTCCCGTGTGTCGGATTGTGAGGCAAGACACGTTTTGCGAGATAGCGTCGAGAAACCTCCGAAGCCCAACGTTGGTAATTCCGCTGATTTTGTTCAGGGTAACGTGTTCGAGTGTTCGCAAGGACGTGGACATGAGATACATGAGTTCGTTGTTGGTCATGAACACTGATTCGATGGAGAGCTCCGTCAAAGCACAGACGGGCAGCCGCAAAGGAAGTGCTGGTTTTGTTATAGTATGAGGCTGGGAGGCATACATGGTCAAGGATTTCAGGGATGGCCAACTGGCAAGGCAGTGCGCCAGGTGAACGATGCCGATAACTCCATCATCACTGCGATTAGGAGAGTCGGTTCGGCCGGTACTGAAGGTAGACAGATCGCGAAGGCCGTACAGTGCACTAGCCAGCGCCTCTGACTGACTCGAATCGAGATTCTCGAGTGCCAAACTTTGTATATTCCTCGCAGTACGAATGATGGTTATCAAATCTAAGGTGAAGGCAGACACGGACGCAGAATCCTTATGGTCGTCCTCCCCGATGAAGAGTGAGCTCCTCAGCTGCTCCGTGCAGATATTCTTGATAGAAAGCCCGAGCGCGGGTTGCTCGGTTAAAGCTTTGCCGAGTGCATGGATGTTTGGTGGGAAATATGCTCTGCGTGGGCCATGGAGATCCCAGAGCAGAAGATCCAGAGAACAGGACCAATTGCGGCACACCAGCGCGCACGATAAGAGATCGCGACGCCAGCCGCTGTAAAAAGCCCGAGAAACCTCCCAAAAGATTTGCAGAAGAATTTCCATTGGAAGACCTCCGTTCGTACGTGTGATTCGTGGAGACGCGGTAACTTCTGGGAGGACTCGGACGACACGTGTGATACAGAGACCCTTGGAACATAATAAGATGTTCAAATTGTGGTCAGATTTTGCCCGTAGGTCCATCGGGGTGCATAACTTTGCAGAATGGCCGAAATACAAGGACACTGCCAGTGTATCAGGGGACAGTGAGCGCTTGTATTCGAGAAGAACGTGGAAGGAGCCATGGTTGAGCAGGTGACTATAGTCTGCAGGCCTGAGCACCAGTTTTGCAGCAACTGATGTCTTCTTTTTGAGGTATCCAGGAACTTCGTAATCCACAACCTCAAAGACCACTGTACACTCCTGGAGGGCCGAAACGTTGGATGGTGAATAGGAATCCGGATTGCTCAATATGTCGTCTTCTGGCTCATGGATTTTGCCTTCGGATGAATCAATCGGCGCTGACCCCAATTGCTTAATATCCTGTCAATAACTAGGTGAGGGTTGTTCAGGTCCACCAAATCAACACTATACACACCCAACCTCTCATTTTCTCTTCAGACATCTCTCTTCTGCAGCACACAACGATGCGTACAGCGGAGAAAAGATGTCTCGATTCCTCGTTGAATAATACAAACAATGTTGTCTGGTTGTCGTCCGAGCTGCGCAGCGGAAATCCATGCTCGAACAGCCGACATGAAACGGCCAATGTTGTCGGGTTGTCGTCCGAGCTGCGCAGTGGAAATCCATGCTCGAACAGCCAATATGAAACGGCCACAGGTGATGAAGGGGACATCTTGGTCTCATTCACAAGTGTCATGCAAGTGCACGAATTGTAGATTTCAGGACCGAACACAGCTGATAATGAAACGAATTGAAGACTGGATGCGGCACACCACTCACTGGCACCAACACTTTGTCAAAACACCGAAGTCTTTTCCTTGTGAAAATAAATTTGCACAGATTCGTAATATTGTTCTAGAGCAAAAATAGGGTATCTCAGCCAATCAGCATCCACCGAAATCCATGTTGTGGTCCCGCAAACGCCTGCAGTGCGAGAGGGAACAGTGACGGGGCCGGGAGAGTATGTTCATATTTGGCCTACCAGCATGTCACACAAACCATGCACATCTGGCCTCAGGCTGTCCGACCCCAGGCTGTTTTTCGTTTATCCACGTCGTCGTTCCACCGCTGCGTGTGCTTCGGCGTTTTCCTTCGTTGTTAGGGGGGTCTCTATGCGAGTGAATCAACAGCAGTGCGTAAGTTGCTGCTTTTGCGCTCGCGCCACGGATCACTGGCCAGCATTAATCACTAATCACTAGATACCACTCCCCTCACTGCGTATCGAGACTAACGACGCAACCCTTGCGCCTCACTGGTGCCACTTGAATGGGTATAATATCCAAATACAACAGTGGCAGCGATACATGTTAATACAAGGAGACCTACAGCCGATGATACAATCAACGCTATTGACTACACTGACCTTCCTAGCCCCTCAGGCTCGCTGGGTCTTTCTTGATCGACTCCTGCCCACAGCACGTGTACATAAGGTTAAGTCGTTTCGAGTCTGATTCGACACTGTCCCCTCGACGATAACCATGATCTTCCTCCCCC
>KN819330.1:208125-219193 GCA_000827475.1 Paxillus involutus ATCC 200175
AAATATATTCTTGCCTTATACAGTTGGTATATTCAGATCTCAAAAGTCATAGTTCAAGCATTTAAGATATTTGTCATTAATGCATGATTTAACTTATTGAAGGAGCAAAGTATAAGCTACATGTGACCTGACCACTCGCAAACATATCAGACACATATCAGAAGGTTTGTGAAACATTTTTAGAGCCTATTACAAGAGCTGAAAGTGCATGTAGAGGCAATGTAGAGGCTAGGATGAGGATTAGGGGCAAAAAGATATGTTAAGGGTTAGGGTTAGTTGAGCAATATTATCGAGCCAAACATGGCACAAGTTGTCGTGTCGGTTGGGTGTGTTAGAGTGCACAAGTTTCGGGATTTCAAAAAGTTTATGTATGTATGTATTTGGTTTGTGTGGCGTACTAGAATGTCGACCCACCGACTGGTTTGGAGTCTGCACAGATTCGTAATATTGTTCTAGAGCAAAAATAGGGTATCTCAGCCAATCAGCATCCACCGAAATCCATGTTGTGGTCCCGCAAACGCCTGCAGTGCGAGAGGGAACAGTGACGGGGCCGGGAGAGTATGTTCATATTTGGCCTACCAGCATGTCACACAAACCATGCACATCTGGCCTCAGGCTGTCCGACCCCAGGCTGTTTTTCGTTTATCCACGTCGTCGTTCCACCGCTGCGTGTGCTTCGGCGTTTTCCTTCGTTGTTAGGGGGGTCTCTATGCGAGTAAATCAACAGCAGTGCGTAAGTTGCTGCTTTTGCGCTCGCGCCACGGATCACTGGCCAGCATTAATCACTAATCACTAGATACCACTCCCCTCACTGCGTATCGAGACTAACGACGCAACCCTTGCGCCTCACTGGTGCCACTTGAATGGGTATAATATCCAAATACAACAGTGGCAGCGATACATGTTAATACAAGGAGACCTACAGCCGATGATACAATCAACGCTATTGACTACACTGACCTTCCTAGCCCCTAAGGCTCGCTGGGTCTTTCTTGATCGACTCCTGCCCACAGCACGTGTACATAAGGTTAAGTCGTTTCGAGTCTGATTCGACACTGTCCCCTCGACGATAACCATGATCTTCCTCCCCCAGAACGCGACTCAATGGTATCACCTGGAGGATAATCTTCCTAGACATCCCTCCAGGAATGAACGCCCTCACTAACACCAGGGGTTCCTTCGTATTCTTGGCCATCTCGAGCGCTGTCTTCAACCTCGCGTTTGCAAACTTCTCGCAAGCGCACCTGATCCCGAATGGGTTCGGAGCGACGCGTTTCGAGTCGAAGGTGACATCAACATGCCCGCCCACAAAGTTGAGTTCCACGACGTGGATCTTGAGATTGTGCCCACTGATCCGCAATTGATGTTTCTTCAGCTCAGAGATGATAACCTGATCCAAGAATCGGATATCCTTGCTGTGCACGCTGGACATTTGCCCTCCTGCACATGGTGTTTGAGCGACCAGTGGAAGGCAACAACAATGCACTTACTCGTGTGGAAGCAACGTTGGTGAACCATCTTGCAATACGGTTTGTGCTTCCCCTGTTGCCAATCATATCGCTGGCACGCCTTGCTGCAGTAGAAGGCGTGTAGACAACCCCCACAACGTTTGAAGGTTCCTGTATCGCCTGCTCGTGCACACTAACAGCGCGGCTATGTCAAATGAACTATCTATACTTCCTCGTTCGGCTCACCTTCTCGTTCTGGCAGGTCTGGATGTGATGTCCGTCTGCAATATCACGCTTCATCAACCTGCGACGCTCAGCTACGGCCTCCTTTAGCCTCATCCAAGCTTTGTGGAGTTGACCGCCAACTATAAGGTTCGCGTCTAACCTAGTTCTCTCCACCTCGTCTACAGAAAGCGTTATCGGACGCAGGACCGAGCGGTAGACGGTGTAGCTCTCCAACAAGTCCCCTAGGAGGAGCGCGGGCTGTTTTCTAGCTGCGGCGTTATCTGTGAAGGGCAGTAGTGGCTCGCACTTGACCAGCGAGGGGATGAGGTTAGAGTTGAGGGCCTGGAGGATGAAGGGTATTCCATCCATATCCTCCAACCGGACCTGCAAAAAGATTGCCGCGTTGGCCATGCATCTAGCAGCCATTACCCGCTTCTCCACAACCCAATGTTGCGAAACTATGAGCCCCAGGACATCTGTGGCAGCTTTGATAGCGCCTTGGCGTAACAGTGATAAGCGAATGTTCTCGCGGAAGGAGAGTGCTGAAATGATGTGCATGTCCCAGCCGATGCAGTTTAGGTCTAGAATTCCCTGTGATATTTCACGATCGAGGTGACGGAGGGCGATGGATGCTATGAGTTCGGTGTCGCTATGAAAGGTACGGAGGAGGTTTTCCCAATCGATGGTAGTTCCCTTTTCATGAGCGATGAGGAAGCAAGAATTCAAGACGGCAGATTCGCGTTGGTTGTTTCCATTCGAGGACCAAGTGAAAAACCGGGCGTCCTTTGTCTCTAGGTACCACAGGTCGCATATCAGCCGCATCACCTCCCGATCAGTGGTGATCATTTTCGACCAGGACATGACGAGCCTATCTCGCACCAGCCCGAGAAATTCGAGCACCGCGCTTTTACAGTTGAGCCGCAGATCGAGGTCGACGTTCTTTTGGATGACTATTTCCTTGTAGAGAAAGAGTATCCATTCTCTGATATCGTTCCAATGGTGGATGAGTCCCTCGAGGAGTTTTGAGCTGATTTCGGGGTGAGAGAGCCATACGGGTAGGGTGACCCCGAGCCCGGTCAAGCAGATAAAAGGGATCTCAAAGGTTTCGAGGAGAAAGTCCTCCCGCCGTTGTACGCGTGGTATCTTGTTGGCATCGAGTTGGTAATACATGACTGCGACCATGCGCTGGTATTGGGAGGGTACACATCTTTCGTCGCTGGCATGGGCGGCGAGCAGCGTAAATGATTTGATGGAGCGTTGGATGGCTCCGCTGATGAGGTCCTGGAAGAGAGAGAGAGAGTTATGGATGTCTAACTTGAACCCTGGCTTAGCTGGGATAAGCAGGAAACTTACGTCAAACTCGGCATCTCGCTGGGACGACATATCCTCTGTGGCAAGTTCTCTTGGCTATCGTCTGCAGATGTTCCGCAGAACGCGTAACAGGCGGCTTCAAATCCTGAAAGCCGCAGACAAAAGGATGTATATATACAAGACGAACGTGGTGGCCGGCTGGCACATATATGCCTGCGTACTAAGAAGGCTGGCGGAGTTTGGACGGTAGATAAGATGAAACAAGGCAGCGTACTTAAAATGGTACATGCATAGTGACCACTAACATTGCAACAGGATATCGATGGTGGACACAATTGCCAGTCTTTATATATCTAATACATCGATATAAACACAAGGTCGCCTACACTGAGAGATCCTGAACATGTAGATCAACGACCACAACATAGTCGAGTCGCAGACTTCCTACGTGCAGGGTATATACTCCAGCTTAGGCCCTCACACACGACAGTATAGTTCTCTTCACCACGGGACAATGACCCCTTCTTCGTCAAAAAACTTTCCGGAACATTCAGGTGTCGCATCCTTCACAATTCGAAGAACCTTCCTCACGCCATCCATCACCTCAGAAGTTGCATCTTCTCCGCCCATGTCTAGGTAGGACAATCGCCAATGCGGAGTGTAACTGGAGTACACTGGACGACTTACCTGTCTTGCACCACCCTGGGTGAATCGCAAACATGATCAAGTTGGGGTGCTCTTTCAGTTGTTTATACGTCTAAACTGCTTTAGCACATTCAGAGCGACTGTGTTATGCGGATACTCACCAGCATGTTTAATGCTATCTTACTGATACTATACGTCGTATGTTGTCCGCCCAAATCCATCCCGATGCTTCCTAGCGTACTGGAGATATTGACAATAACTTTCCTCGTGCTTCTCTCGAGAAGTGGAATGAAGGTCCGAGTAACAAGCGCGGGACCTCCGACATTTGTCTCTACTGTGCTGACGAGATCGGTGATGCTCATATCGCTAGGTGAGTCATTCTTCGGCGCCTAGACAAACAATTGGGTCGCTTAAGTTATTGTTTTTTTCACTTTCGTAAGTGCAGGAAGACCACCAACCACCGCCGCGTTGTTAATCAAGAAGTCGAGACCTCGCGAGCCTAGAATGCTTTCGACTTCCCTCTGTGCCATAAACACGGATGCTTCGTCGGTGACGTTCAGCTGTATGATAAGCAGAGAGCCCTTCCTAGTGGAAGATTCTGAAAGAGATCGCAGTCCTTTAGCATCCTCTGGGTTGCGACAACTGGCAAAGACAATGTTGTCGGCTGACGTGATGAGTTCTTGGACAAGGCCAAAGCCGAGACCACGAGAAGCGCTGTAAAGACCAGTCGAGTTGTCTCGAGTATCCCATCAGTCTAGTAAAACCACGTACCCTGTGATCAGCCAGGTAGGCATGTAGGGGGATCGATGGGAATTGGTGTAAACAAGGGAAGCTCGCGGTTCTATTCAAGAGATGGCTAAAAAGCTTACGAGAGGTACGGAGCGAGCACAAATAGTTGGTCAGGCGAACAACTTCTGTGGAGCAGCAACGTAAGCAACCTCCGCTGCATGGGATCGTTGGGCTCTAAACGCGTTAATGTTGCTAGAAGGATTATGCGTGCCCATAAATCGAGGGTTTCGGATCATCGTCAGGCTTATTTTGCCTGCGCCTACATTACCGGGAGTCGGGACAGGCAGACGCCAGGACACAGGCGGCCGAACTGAATTTGAGTTGGCAGTAGATCTCGTTTCATCTACTTGATGGAACGATTTGTGGGGATGAGTTTGGGAGTACTGCGCCATATTCGGGAATAGGCATGGTCTAGGGATCACGGCGTAGATGAAGACCGGATCGAACTCCGTTGTGATTAATAGACAAGATGTGGTGCGCCATTAGGGTGTTGGTCTACGCCCTCAAGATATCGCTCAGGCCCCATAAAGTCGGTTCCACTGGCGACCGCTGACAAGCCCACAATAGCGTGTTGGACTCAGACAAAGGTTGTGTGTGACATTACCGGTCACATTTGTTACAGGTGTGACCAGCGCGGAGCCGTAATCACGCGCTCGTGTCATAATGAGTTCTTCATGCCGTCGCGTTCACCATCCTGGGCGACGTGGGACGTTCCTTCTCTTCCACCATGGCGGTAGACCAGTTCATATTAGCAGGCGATAGCAGCGACGAGGAACTCGACTGGGAGGAAGTTCACGTGCCAGAGCAACAGCCAACTTACGATCCAGAGGAATTCAATACACCACTCGAGCTCGAGCTCTCAGGACCTGTACCGCGTGCAAACATCGAAATTACTCTCCAAACACGTGTGAAGAAGGACGACTCGAAGTGAGTGCTGTCTTTGTGCCTTCGTCCATCATGAAATGCCTGATTGTGTGCATATAGGAAGAAGGCGAGTGCTGCCTTGTACGCTCAGAGAGTTGCCAGAACGACCAGTCACAAAATCCATACTGTTGCTCTCCTGGCTAATGCTCGCGTACGAAATAAGTTGTTAAACGACGAGTTGCTCCATGTGTGTCGCATTCTACTTCTGTTGTCTGCTTCGCAAGCCGACTGATATATCAGGCTCGCCTGCTCTCTTTGACCCCACTGTCACTCCACAATGGGTTTGCCATGATACATAAATCTCGTATCCCAGATCACAACAAACGTGGTCGCTTGTTTGAGGCTGCTGTCATTCGACTCGTTGATTGGTGGAGTGGCACGTTCTTTTCGGTCACACCGACAGGGCACATCAAGAATAGGACTTTTGACGAAGTACAGGAAGAGATTTCTCAGTCCAACGAACCGTATGACCCTGAGTCCGACCCCACTGGTTCTGAGCGCATCAGAAGTGTCAACTCTCTCATGAAGCATGCCCTGATGCAAACCGGGTCACGAGATACCAGTTCGCAGCTCTTCACGGCATTATGTCGAGCCCTTGATATCCCCGCTAGGCTTGTGGTCAGTTTGCAGAGCGTTCCTTGGCAATCTAAAGTCGGGAAACCGGCTGTCAGGAAAGCTGGCTCCAAAGGCAAGGGCAAAGCACCGCAGACACCTGTCGCAGGTCAAGAAGACCCTGCAGCGGACGATGAGAGTGAGATGGAGGAAGTCGCCATTCCACCGTCTTCCCCTAAGGGCAAAGGTAAACCACCGGCAGATCATAGTGCCGATTTCTGGACGGGTGTGTCGGACAGTGTCAGCTCACCGTCAATATCCAGGTAAAGGAAAAGAGAAAGCACATCCAGTAATCAAACTTCGCAAGCCAAAAAGTCAATCCACTAGCCGTGGCGGATCGCCGGCATTAGGGGGGAGGTCGCTTAGTACGTTCCGCATGCTGTTGCTTGACGCCTACTCAGCGGTTATTTGTGAATTTTGGTTGTAGAATCACCGGATCCGACGACCACTCCACCTGTATTCTGGACCGAGGTGTTCTCTCGTGCGGATTCACGTTGGTTGCCGGTTGATCCCATCCGCGGCATTGTCAATAAACGCCACCTGTTCGATCCATCTATCCCTCCTATAGGCTCATCCAAGACGACAGTCCAACAAGATAACCGTATGCTCTACGTTATCGGCCTAGAAGAGGATGGCTTCGGTCGCGACATCACCGCGCGGTATGCCCGTGACTACACTGCCAAGGTATCCAAAGTTCAGGGTGTTGGAGCAGGTCCTGCTGGGAAGCGCAAAGAATGGTGGTCCCGAGTGGTGGAAATGATTACAAGACCTTATCGCCTCGTATGTTTGCTCAACTCCCGTGGATCCGACGGAAATGAGCTCACCGTATCATCTCTTCTATTTCCAGCAAAGAGACGACCTCGAGGACGAGGAACTGCATAATCATCAGCTGACAGAAGGCATGCCCACCACGATTGCGGGCTTTAAGGATCATCCCCTGTTCGTCGATCTTGTCCGAATATTTGTTGGTGCTTTTAGACTCATCGAGAAATTTAGGTATGCCCTGACCCGTCACCTCAGGCGCGACCAAGTAATCGATCCTCCCACGGAGCTCGGCAAATTCAGAGGGGAACCTGTATATCCACGTTCGTCCGTAATCTCCCTGAAGACTGCGGAGAACTGGATGCGACAGGGACGCGTAATACGTCAAGGTGCTCAACCCATGAAAATGGTGAAGCAGCGTGCGGCGACTGTCAGCCGTCAACGAGAGATGGAGCTTGCGCTCGAGCGTGCAAACGTGGACGGTCATGCCGGCCCTGACGAAGATGTCATGCAGGGGCTCTATGCGAGGTCTCAAACAGAGTTATACAAACCAGAACCGATTCAAAACGTGTGTACCTTGACCCTGGTTTTTTTTTCCTCGCGTACGTTTATTAAACCTCCTTTTTGAGCAGGGGAAAATCCCAAAGAATGATTTTGGGAATATCGACCTATACGTACCATCAATGCTGCCAGAGGGAGCGGTTCATATTCCGTGTACGTGCACTCATGCTTCTTGCTCTATCAACAAACGTTGACGTCAAGTTTATGTAGTCAAGGGGGCCGCTAAAGTAGCCAAGAAACTCGGATTCGATTATGCAGAGGCCGTGGTACGCTAAATATGGTTCTCTTCGAGGATCATCCACAAAGACTAAGTTTAATACAGACAGGATTTGAATTCAAGAAACGGAGGGCATTTCCTGTTATCGAGGGCATTGTGGTCGCCGCCGAGAATGAAAACGTGATTGTCGATGTATGTTTACGGTTTTTTCCATATTGTTCTTGGGCTGACTCGGGCTTAGGCATGCCTGGAAGCGGAACAAGATGCAGAAGAGAAGGCTCGTGCAAAGCGCTTAGAGCGGGTGTGCAAACGGTGGATACGCCTTGTGCAAGGTCTCCGTATCAGAGATCGACTCCAAAAGCAGTACGCCTCGAATGTAGAGCACGATCATCAGCAACAACAACAACAGCCACATTGGCTAGATACCCAGGGCGCCGACGCAGACGGAAATGAGGAGGTAGGTCGATCAAGGACAAGTTAACCACTGCGTTGCTCATCCAGCCTTTTTTGCAGCAAATGGGTGGCTATCTCACCACTGCGGATGACGTTGTGGAGCCGTTCAATTTGCCTCGGGATATACATCGTTACTCAGTGCCGACCATACCCTCTGTCGCCGACGATCGCTCTGGTGACGAAAAGGGCGAGACGGTACGCAAAGGGGCGATATCCTCAGAACCGCTGTCTCGAGATCTTCCGCCTTCACCAACCGGAGACATCGACATGGACGCCGTGGAAGAGTCTTTCGCACTCCAACCCAGTAAAGGAGCGCCAAAAACCATGGCGGAACTCGCGGAGTACCATGCTCAACAGGAACAGACAGTACGACAAGATGGCCCTCTCTTCGAACCTGCCGGATCAGAAAGTCGAGCTACTTTTCCAGAAGATAAGAAATCCCGAGGTGGTCGTAGCAGCCAGGGGCCAAATCTGTCGACGCGTGCCCAAACGTCTCAAACGACGCGATCATCAAAAAAGAGGGCTCGAAGGCGCAGTGGAAGTTCTTCTGGTCATGACGTCGAAGCTTCACCTCCAAAACGTCGCCAGGGAGCATCAGTCACACTAGCTTCGAACGCTCCTCCAACTCGCGTTCTTCGACAGCGACCACAAAAGAGCGCAGCCAGAATTCAGGAAGAACGGGAGATGGAAGAAGCCTATAGAAGAGCGGTCAAAGGCTAGGTATCGGAGGCTCAGTTTTTACGGATCTATCTTACAATGATTTGTCCATCTAATGTATCCAACCACAGTCCCGTAGGATCTCCTAATGGCGTTGACAATGTTATTTTATTATTATGAACTCGTGGCTACTGCATCTACCTCGATGTTCTCAGTCGTTGGATTTGATATGGGTACTAAACGTGCGAAAGTCAAATAGGAGGTGTGCCCTCGGACTTCCGGTGATGCTTTCGCGAGGTTGACCTTGGCTGGTGTTGCGTCAACCTGACTCGAACCAGTGGCGAGGCCCACGTTCGCTGATGCGAGGGGAGTGGCCTGAAACTTTGATCCATCTTGGTCGTTGTTGTCCTCGAGAGCGCTGGATTCCTCCGTCCTGGCTCTCTTATCAGCCTCCAGGCCTTCCAGGTCGTCCTCTCGTTTCCTCTTGCTAGCGTTTGCAATCTGGCGTAATCTCTTCTCCTCCCGATTTTGCTCCATTTTTTTGAGCTTGTCCACGATATGACTCAGTGGGAGCGGTGCAGGGAGGTGCTGAACCTCGTGTGGCCGCAACAGGTTCTCGTACATCGTGATGTCTACACACAACACGTCATGGGGTGTTAGCTTCTCAGAAAATCTGAAACTTACCCGTGAAGCCCGCATCGTTAAGAGCGCTGACAGTGCGGAGAACTTGCTCGATGCACGGACTAAAGCAGCAGATACGTGTGGGGCAGTCTTTCTAGCGAATGGGAGGTCAGCCACAGAGATCCAAAAACCCCGGCGAAAAAAAATCTCCGACGTACCCTCAACGCTTTCTTCGCATGCTCCACTGCATCCCAAGGTGCAGGCAGGTCAAGGAAGACTGTTTACAAATATGAGCAAGTGCCGATTGGCCCAGGTGCTGAATGGAGCTGAAATATGAAATACCAGAGTCTACTGAATTCTCTACTGTGAAGCCGTCCTTGCACACGTTACGGTGTGTAAGGGTGACGATGTCCTCTATGCCGTGGCGAATAAATTCCTCTCTGAAGATGATGAACTAAGATGAGTTATTACCAATTGGTGCAAGGAAAGAAGCTTACCTCGCCTTGTCGGCACGAGCTTCATGAAACTCGTAAGAGTACAGGTGTCCCGTGGAGCCAATAGTCCTTGCCACAGAGTGCGAGAAAGAACCCGAACCTGTACCTGACAGAATGAATGAGCATGTGTAGCGCTCGTGTGCAATGACTGCCTGAGACATATGTACCTAAATCAGAACATAAATGGTAAGTGAAAAATGAAAACAGGAGACATATAGGGTTGATAGAAATATAGACTTGGAGCTCGTGTGGATCTCTGCAATCTGTGGCATTTCAGATTGACGGAGGCGGCCAAGAGAATGCATAAGAAATTCGTGGAATTTGGGCCAATACGTGGTGGATCTGAGTTGATGAAGCACCTACCTGCCTCAATCACGCGACTTCCGCGCCTTATGTCCAGCCACGAGGTGATGAAGGCAATATCAGCGAGATATAAAATTTGAGTTCGATGTGGTAGTGCCATTGTCCAAAGTTCTGGAGTAGGACGAAGGAGATGAATGAAACCCTTGCCATTGCGAGAGCCTACTTTCGACCCATACGGTATGCCGATAAAATCGACATGTTTATAGTGGCCAAAACGGTTGTTGAAATCCTTTCCTGGAGTGATCAACAACGGCTGGATCAGTTCCCGAGTCTAAAAGAAGTTGCACTAGTGAGCTACCCTTTTTCAATCATCGTTCTTCTGGATCATACCTGCCAAATGATGACAACGTCACCTGCTGCGACTTCACGATTTGTAGACCACATCCAGATCGATGGTTTTCTCCGTCAGGTCAGGTGGTGGATGATGGGAGTTCCGAGAAATGATAAGTGTGATCAGTGGGCGCGTCCGAGTCAAGATTGAGGTGTTCCTAGGTCGATGTGAAGATCTCGCGAACCACGTGTCAAAATTAAATATTAAACCTTCACACACAATTAAGTAAAAGTCGGTGCTAGAACGTGTTTTTATCTCAGGCTACCTTTGGGAAATCAGAGACTCGACGAGGAGAATATCTGGAGAACAAGTGTAGAACTGCCATCGTTGTCCAAGTTGTTGATGTGTGGCGTTGAACACCAGTAAATTTTAAGATACCCATGGCCCATTGCAACTTGTTTGTCGATCCAAGCACGCACGCCTTGACTATAGAGGCAATCATCTCAACTCCAGTGTTTTGGTTTTTCAGCGAATCCCGAGTAAACACGGTTATGTTCAGGGACTTTGGGCTCCGAGAACCTAATTCATGCTCAGAATCCGTGGTCCCCTGTCAGACAGATAAAAAGACCATAATCCTGGTACCCGGCTTGAGCTTACTTCACAGCAAATTTCTCCGGGCCTTCTTGTCTTTCACCCATCAACTTCTCGTCGGCCC
>KN819330.1:219241-243257 GCA_000827475.1 Paxillus involutus ATCC 200175
AGGTCAGGTGGTGGATGATGGGAGTTCCGAGAAATGATAAGTGTGATCAGTGGGCGCGTCAAGATTGAGGTGTTCCTAGGTCGATGTGAAGATCTCGCGAACCACGTGTCAAAATTAAATATTAAACCTTCACACACAATTAAGTAAAAGTCGGTGCTAGAACGTGTTTTTATCTCAGGCTACCTTTGGGAAATCAGAGACTCGACGAGGAGAATATCTGGAGAACAAGTGTAGAACTGCCATCGTTGTCCAAGTTGTTGATGTGTGGCGTTGAACACCAGTAAATTTTAAGATACCCATGGCCCATTGCAACTTGTTTGTCGATCCAAGCACGCACGCCTTGACTATAGAGGCAATCATCTCAACTCCAGTGTTTTGGTTTTTCAGCGAATCCCGAGTAAACACGGTTATGTTCAGGGACTTTGGGCTCCGAGAACCTAATTCATGCTCAGAATCCGTGGTCCCCTGTCAGACAGATAAAAAGACCATAATCCTGGTACCCGCTTGAGCTTACTTCACAGCAAATTTCTCCGGCCTTCTTGTCTTTCACCCATCAACTTCTCGTCGCCCCGCGACTGTTGTTCGTGCCTTAGCCGTGCTCGCGGACTGTGACAGCTATTGGCTCGATTGCCATGGATTTCAATACACCCCGCGTCTCATGCAGTATGAATTTTACCCACTCTTTCATTGTCGTGTGCTGATGCACCAGAGAAGTTGCTATTGTCGACTTCTCGGAGGATGTCAGTATCATTCTATTGATTTGTTCTATCACTCGCTAATCTCGCGTCTAGGCCCGCTGGCTATTTGTTACCGAGTCAGTCACTGAGCTATTGGGTATGTATCCCTCAACGTTATGCATGTCACTGAGTTCACGGCGTTCTGTGCCCAGGTTACGAGCCTCGGGATGTGATCGGGCAACCAGCGCTGGAGATGGTACACCCTGACGAATTCCCTGCTGTCAGGAAACTCCATTAGTGCGTTTATTGCCAGTCAATGCCGTTATCTTTGTTCTGATTCTAGCTTGACTTTTCCTGCGCAGCGATACCATCCGCCAGGACAAAGCGGCTGTCATCGCATATCTTCGCATCAAACATAAAGATCCATTCAAAGGGTATATCCTTTGCGCTGTTGTGAGCATTTGTTTTTCCATTCTGTATCTCTGTACTCGGTGATTGATCGATCAGTCCCGCACTGTGGTTCATAACGTACTGGTTGGGAGCATCTCGCTCGCCATACCAGGTCCTAAAGCGTTCCAAAATGCATCTACGGCTCAAGAAGTCGTAGTTTTGACCCCGTCCGCAAAGGATTTCGAGTTCAGGGTAGGTTGCTTGCTGCGTTCTCTGCGTTCGTCGAAGGCTTACATTGAAAAGCGCTGGGGTGATCCATCTCCAATGCCACCAAGTCCCATTCCCAATATATCAATTTTCGACGAGGACGATCCGCCTGAAGACGAAGACGGCGACCAAAATCCGGAGGAGCCAGCCCCCGCTCGCCAACCCATCCTCAGCTACAAGCCACTCCCCTCACAGTCCTTCCGCTCAGCGCTCATACTTGACCGATTTTCCATTCATTGTCCAGTCCAATACTGCTCAAATGATCACCTTCTCGCCACCACGACCGTGATGGGGCGCAGTTTTTTCGACTTTGTCGCCCCTCGGTGCGACGGAATAGTGCGCAGCTGGATCGACGTCATTAAAGCATGGGGTGTCAATGAGCGTGGCCAACCGAGCGAAGGCGGATTCGGTTATGGAAAATTTATTTTACTTCCCAAGGGCAGGGACTCTAGGTAGGCACCGCCGTCTCGTTAACGCCCTCAGCCTTCAATTTTTCTTCCCACAAGGAACGACCGCATTCCTGATGCACCGTCGAGTCGGCGCCGGGAAATGGCAGGGCCTACGAAGAGCCACGGAGCTAGATCTCAAGCCCTGGCAAGTTCGAGCACGCGTGCTAGACTGTATTCTACTGTCGTGACTAGTGGTGTGACTTCACCCGGCGAAGAAGTCATGGTCGACGCCATTTTTTCGGGTCACTCTGATGGTGTTCTTGTTATTCTGCGTGCGACATCACGCATTCAGATTTGATGCTAACCTTCCGTGATGTTTTCATTGTATTGTGGTATGCTCGTGGTTTCTTGGTTATATTCTCCATTGTTCGTGTTATCTGTACTTGTCCTTTCGAAAGTCTTCGTTGTCTGTGCTCCTATGTATTTTACCGTTGGATGTATCTTTTCTCTAGAGCCTACGGCGATATTTGGTACTCAGGGATTTTTCTTCTTAAATTTAGACAGTATGTGTACATAGTTGAAATGGTCCGCCGTAGACTCGTGTAACTTTACTCCCTCTCACATGATCATGACCCCAATTTCAGCACCTCACGGAGACTTCCTGTGAGAAGCCTCCACATGCACACCTTTTGAATACGCAACCAACAGTGACAAAGTACCATGCGGGCCTTGTGAGGCCTCACGCCCCTGAGCGCTGAACCCCGTCCCGTGTTCGTTTGACTCACCGTTTCTCAACGGCTCCAACCCTCCACGGTTCCGTGATTTCTGTCAGCTGTCGAGCCACAGCTTCGGGTCGCATGTACGCTCTCCGGGAAGGGCCGTCAGTACACCACCCCTCGAGGCCTCACAGCCCTTTTGCGTATGACAACGATTATCCAACCTTTTCGTAAACTTAAGCTCACATGTGACGAGTTGGCCAAGGAACCAAGGTTCAAACCTTGCAATCTCGACCCACACCCACGAATCGACGATGCCATCTTTAAAATATTTTTAAAGGCATTTGATACGGTGCTGCCTCGTGGTTCATGAGCGCAACGGTAATTCCTGAATCGACCAAGCCTCCTGTCTGTCAATGAAGTAAGTTGCCTGGTGGCCGGCACTTTCCTTGGACGCCCCTGATCAATTGTAACTTGCCAAGCCAAGCGTTGCATGTGCCAGTGTAAGGGGTGTGGAAGAAGCTTTTCTTTGGAGCAAATATCAAGTTAACGTTCGAGGCGCGTGGTGTATTTGATTCGTCGATCGAGGTTGGGCGTTTCATTGCAAACGCTATCTCGTGATCAGGCCTTTATATCCGAATCGGTGGTGGCGCGGTGATGCATTGATCAGTGGCTTGAAGCAACGACTGTTTGGTCTGTCTATGGGAAGACTGCGCTTGAACTGGCATTAGCGCGACTCGTGGATCGTTCTGGTACGAAAGAAACGCTCTTACTGCTGGCACCTACGAGACGAAGCTCCGCCTTTGCTCCCGTGTGCGCCAGCTTGTTGGACGTTGACATCGAAACGTCTGACAATGACATTGAGCCCGTGACTGCGGCTACGGGCGCAATACAGAAGACGACTGTCTCCATTCTGCCCACGGTCTGCAGTCTGCATACGGGAGACTAGGCTGCGAGTCATGTCATGCGTGATTAGACGAGACATATGGCTGTGAACGCACCTCCGCGGCACCCCGATCTTTCCTCGGTTCAGATTGAGTTTGTTGAGGAATGGAACACGGGGTTCAGGCCTGCATGTCACGGTGCTGCCAGGTGGGAGGTGGGAACTCGTACAGCGATGAAATCCGCCACCTCGCACAAGATGTGGCCGACGAAACGCGAAAACACCTCGTCATATGTGTTGAAGACAAGCGATCACTTTGTCGTCATTGCATCCTGTCAATGACTTCCTCCTTTCTCTCATGTCAGACACAGAAGCGCAGACGGATCCTGGCAGCTACTTACACCCACAAAAGATGCCACGAAATGCGAAGATATCTCGCCATGTTGACGACAAGTGGTCGCTTCGTCGTCGCTCTGATTTCCACCCTTCTTTCAGGAAATGAAAAATTTCGGCAGGTGCGCGAGAGCTATACCAACTAGCGATACTACGAAAAGGTGTAAGTAGTAGATGCATAGAGGTAATACAAGCGTTCGGCTCACCTCAGTCGTCGCGCACGTCAGGCCAACGGCTGAGGTGAAAACTGTTAGAGCTACGCTATTTAACGAAAGCCGCTCTTGTTCGTAAGTGAGACATAGGGTGAAACTGCTTAAGTGCGAATTACGAGGTGAATAAAATGTAATGTACGGAAACAGTCAAAACAAAGGCGCGTTGTGTCTCGGAGTCACGGGCTCAGACATGCTTGTTATTCCGACAGGAAACGCAGACAGCAGCGCGATCCAGCAGGTTGCAAAGGTTGCTTCGTCGACACTCTGATTTCCACCGTTCTTTCAGACGGAAGCGTGATCCCAGCTACAAATATCTAGCATCCGAATCATTATTTTACAACGACTGACGAGCTGAAAAACGTTTGTAGTGAAGGTGAACAGATTCACAATTGGAACGATGAGGCTAGTTTCCAGAAATAGAAAAAAGGAAGGAGTGAGCGGCAAAGATCGGGAGTTTTTGGATGTGAAAATTGATATGACGGAAGGGGACTCAACGCCGTGGCATAATTCGGTGGCAATCACATCTCAGAATGATCATTAGCCTTGGGAAATATCGCTCTCTTGTATCAAGTACCACTAGTATACATCGTTCGACCCAGGATACAACATGTAGGACCGCAGAGTGCAAACTTGGATGCTCGTCTTCGTTGAATAAAACTAGTTATGTAGACTACGTAGTCGGTTCTAAACAAGTCGAATCGATTGTTGGTAGAATAAGCTGTGTAGGCGTGTTTGAGCTTGGTTGGGTGTTGGCTGTTGCGCGCTTGTGCCAGTTGACAACCAAGCACTTCTCACACATCTTCCACAATGTCTCGCCGCCGCTCAGCATCGAATGCAATGGGCCCACCTCCAGACAGAGATCTCGTTATGGGCCCTCCACCACCGCCCCTCCCATCAACTCAACAACAACCCTCGAAAGATAATCAGGACATCGGCGAAAAGTACAGAAAATTGAAAAGACGTTATTTCGAGTTGGAAGATGTAAGTATCCAATACATACTTGAATTAGCAACATTATGAACGACACAAAAACAGAAACACAAGGAATCACAGCACGAACTTAAACTCTCTGGTGAACGAAACGTCAAACTGCGAGAGGAACGAGAGTACGTTTCATATTTGCTGATGCGCCTCAACTACTCACCCACCATCATTCCACTAGGCTCATTCTACAACGAATACAGGAGCTTGAAAATCGTGGGGAGTCAGTTACTCCTGGCGTACCTTACCCACCATCAAGTGCCTTTCCTCGTTCCCTACTGTCTTCTCGAGCTCGCACAGCCTTCGTAACTAATCTACGTCAAGCTATGGCGGAAGACGAATCGGATGACCACAGTGTCGATCCCTTGCTGACTTCTCGGCATGTCGGGCCGCTGGCTCGCAAGCGCGCAGAGGAAGAGTATCGTGAGCGGATAGAGGATGAAGCTCGCGAGGCTCGTCGGCAGACCAAACGATCTCGGGGAACCGCCAAAGGCAAAGAGCCCGTCACACAATCTGTCCCTGGCCAGCCACTCTTAGCCATGCCTCCTACTCCACAACATCCCGGGGAGAGCGGGACCCCACCGCTCCTCGTCTCTAAACAAGGAACACGCCTGCGTCTCAAACCCCCAGTGAGACCATCCGCGGAGCGCGATCCTGGCTCATCAGCCAATCAGCGTCCACCATCTCCGTTGTCTCCGATTATGTCGCCTCCTGATGATCATCCGAGTCATTACAACCCTGCTCCCTACAATGCAAATGGTGCACAGGCCCCTATCTTGGCACCTCCCCCCGCCTCACCCCCACTCCCTGGACAGTCGCCTTCCCATACTGCCCAAACAACCCCCGCTGCATCAGCATCGCGACCCTCAGAAGTTCAACGACACGCCAAACCCAAACGCTTGAAGGCACACACCGTCACCTCCAAGAGTTTCAGCATCCCAACAGTCCCACGGGATAAGAAAGGTCGCCCACACCTGCCATTAAATGTGGGCATCATGACTGTTGTCAACCTCGGGGAGGTTTGCATGCGAGAGCACTTCCATACAGAGCGATATATCTTTCCGGTTGGATATGAGGTTACCAGGTGAGCCGACTTTCGCTGTGGCGCGGATATGCTTGGCTTATAGTGTGGTTCAGACGCTATCAATCGACGATAGACCCGCATAACGAGGTTGTATATCATTGTTCAATCCTTGACGGCGGAGATGGTCCCAAGTTCCAGATAGTGGCTTCCGATGTTCCAGATCGACCGATGATTGCTGGGACCGCGACCGGAGCATGGTCATCCATTGTCAAACAGGCAAATGCCATTCGTAACCGCCAGCACTCCAACTCGGTATCTGGACCAGACTTTTTCGGTCTTAGTCAGAATACCATCAAACGCCTCATTCAAGAACTTCCCAACGCCAATCGTCTGCGCGATTACGTTTGGCAACATTTTGTTGAGGGAGGGTGAGTCACGTTCTCTGTTTCGGTAATGGGAAGCATTGCTGTTCTGTCTGGCCAAAGGCTGGTCTCCATTGCGCTCTGCTGTCTCTCGTGATCATAATTTTATGACCGCTACCTTTCTCACTCATCTCATTTCTCAATATGACACGATGTGACACAGACCTTTAGGCGGTAGGCACGCGGCCGTCATCCCTGCCCTTCCGGAGGATCATGACCCTAATGCACCGAACGCGGCTGGTGGCTTCATTGACGATACCATTTCCGCTCCTTACACCCACCCACCGCCACCACCACCACCTCACATGCAATCACAACCCTTCACGACCATCTTACTCCCACCTCCTACATCTGCCGATACCCTCAGTATACACGAGTATCGTCCTCCTCCTGCCAAGGAACCTGAAAACAAGCGTCATGGCAACCCTCACCCTCCAAACACACGTTCACACGCGAATTCCGTATCACCGCCTAATGCACCGCCTGCTCCACCCGTGTCATCACCGCCTACTCATCCCAACCAGCACCAGCAGTCGCCTTACATCGTGAACCCAAATGCGTCTGCACCACAGCCCGTTCCTGCCACTTTCGCCAGTATCATGAATGCCTACCCCTCCCACCCCCGCGAGGATCAGTCACGTCCGAGTTCGAGAGATGAACAGATCAGCGGAGCTGCGCTGACGCGAGGTGCAGTTCGCGCTTAGCGTCCTGGTGTCGTAGCAACTCTTCCTCCTTCACAAGGCCCTGTTTGCGTCGGCCCTGACTTGTAAACTCGAACGGTTTTTGTTTATCCTTGTTTCGCCTTGTCTTGGGTTATCGTCGTTTCGTTGGATGATCGATGACGCGTCCTATAAGTACCATAGCACCATGCATCCTTTGGGTCCCTCTTGTTGCATGTCCACCATCGAGGCTTTGTTGTATATCTCTTGTTTTTTTTCTTATTCTTGTTATAGGTTGTTGGAAAAGTCATTCATCACATCTCACGAGTCAAAACATATGGTCACTGATCGGGAGACCTCTTGCATTTTCGTATACGTAACTTACTTTCTACCGATCTACTTGGAAACATAATTCCAGCCCCCGAATGCGCCCTCCAGATCCAATCCGTTCGTCGCTGGGTGACCACGCCGAACGGATCCCCAGGTCTGGAGAGGCTTTGCCGAGCGAGACAGCGCCGGTATACTACTTGCCGGGACGAAGCGAGACTCTGCTCGCTGACTGGTGGGGGTGCTGTTTCTGCTTTGTGTATATGGGGGGGCCACATCGACACGGCGTAAGAGTGGTTTCTGTTATACGCCGCCTCTGTGGGGACTCCTGCCGTGCGAGGTATTTGCTGGCTATTGGGGTAGTATGTGAGGCTGACATTTTCGTGAGGGGGGTAGTACTTGTACTTGTCAGGTCAGGTGGCCCCGGTTGCTTGTATGACACCATGTACCATACCTTGATTACAACCGTTCACCTTGCAGAAGCGAGGAGGACGTTTGCGATGCTGGATTCGTTGGGTTGTTTTATCATGATCAATGGTTTCGATTACGCAGATTTTATTATAAGCAAGGCAAAGGTGACCAGGTCAGCGAGAGATCTGCCAGACGGCGGGTGCGGCGAAACTAGGACAGCTGAGCGACTACAGCTTGCGAACTAACGGTTTGTCCCCTTGCGAAGCCTGAGTGGGCTAACTTCGTTCTCCGGGCCGACGGAGCGTTTATAGCCACTTGGAAGGCTGAACTCAATCATATCCGACTCATGATCTCAATCGCTGGCAAGTTGCAACCACCATCTCCATCTTGATGCCATGGCGGCCTCTTCGACGCTGAGAGTCGCAGTTGTACAGTTTGCTCCCAAGGTAAGTCCAAGACCAGGGCATTCCACATGTCACGGTATTCTAGAGCTGGGGACGTCGGGATGTGACGACTTGAAAGATAGGACAAGTCCAAGCCAACATCGCAAAGGCGCGAGAACTATGTGCAGGGTCGGTCCCAACGAGCATCAGTCAACACGCAGCGTCCGTATTAACGTTCGCACCCAAATTCCACAGATTAACTCCTAAATCGATCGACTTGTTATGTTTCCCCGAGATGATATTCTCTGGTACAGTAGTGTCACTCGACATGTGGTGCTCTACTGATCAACGTCACGTCTTGGAAATTTAAAGGTTACATGTTCCCCGATGCACCGTCCATCGCACCATATCTAGAGCACCCCAAGACAGGTCCCACGTCTACGTTTTGCGCCGAGCTGGCTCGCCATCTACAATGCTACGTCGCAGCTGGATACCCAGAACGACTCGCCCCCCAGGACCCGGATACGTCGCCCTCAGGGACAACGAATCAAGGGACGACGGAACCCCCGCTCATCGGCGCGAACAGCGCCGTGCTCTACGGCCCTACAGGCGAGCACGTCAGCGCCTACCGCAAGACGAACCTCTTCGAGACAGATCTCACGTGGGCGGTACCAGGGGCCGCATTCTCCACGGTACACTTGCCGCTGCCCCTGGGTCGCACGACGATCGCGATATGCAATGATCTCAATGTGCAGAAACCGGCGGTTTGGGAGTCGATTGAAGAGGGGCCGTATGAGCTGGCAAGACATTGTATACGGGATGGGACTCGCCTGCTCGTGCTTTTGAATGCATGGCTGTGTCGCACAAAGGATGAACCTGTCCAGGGTGATCAGGGTGGCGACAATCCTGAGGATAGTGACAGCGAAGAATCAGACGAGTTGGGACCAAACTGGGAGGTGCTTCAGTATTGGACAGCACGGTTACGACCGACATGGGCAAGTGATGACGGCGCGCGGAACCTCAAGGATCATGAGGTCAAATCAGCGGACGAGCAAGAAGATCCAGAAGATCTACTTGTCGTCCTATGCAATCGTTGTGGCCACGAAGGAGGTGTGAAACAACCCTCCTTGTTTTGCGGAAATACACTAAAATTGTGTTGTTGTCATACGTTAGAGAAGACATTTATAGGGTCGTCTGCAATGCTGTCAATGCGACGGGGATCTGGGAGGCCTCGGTTGTTACATGCGATGGGGGAACGCGAGGAGGGGGTTGGTGTGTGGACAGCAAAGATTGGACGACACACAACATAATATGTTTGGTCATTACGCATCAAATGTGTGTTGCGGACCGTAATGGGTTCCCTCCAGGTCCCCGAGGCCGTTGTTTTCAATTAAATCGTTGTTTTCTCCCCACGTTCAAGTGCCCCTGCTGTTCGTACCCAACCACTGCCTCCTTCAGGGCCCGCATAACGCCTGTATCATCATCCTCAGAAATGTCTCTAGCACGAGACTTTATGATGTCTTCCCCCCTGAGCGCACCGATGGCTCGGATGCTGGATCTGGCCCGGCCATCATACCCTGACGGTGTCGCGGACATCATTTGCACGGAGTTCTCGATCACCTTGGCGGCATTCGCGAGTATCAAAGACCTAGACCACCAAAATTCACGAAACGCACAACAAATCACGTTTGATAATCCCCACCTTGCGTCCGCACTCGTTGGTGCACCCCTCAGAGCGTCCCAAGCGTCGCCACCGTCCGAGTCAAATATGCGGTGTAGAGCTCTTCGAATCGACTCAAACACTGTCGTCCGTGATGCCAGCTGACGAGTCTCAGTAAGCACAGAACGGCAATCCATGGAAATATAATCGAACCGGGATCTTTTGTGAAAAGCTCGTCTCGAGTTCGATGGTCACATCAGGGAGCTCCACTTGTGTCGAAAAGGATTGGTGACACGGCGGCGGACAAGGGGTGGGACTTTACTTACAATCATCGTTTAATGAGGTCTGCACATCGTTCCTACCTTGCAGTGGGCGTTCACCTTGGATATCGGCATCGACGAACTCTATTTCGTCGTCGTCGTCGTCTTTATCTGTCCCAGCAGGGGCGTGGACACTTTCGCGCACGTCCAAAGCCTGAACCTCTTCAGGGGCATGAGCAGTTGCTTTCAGAGGCGTCTTGAAAGGCGTTTTAAATGGGGTCTTGAAGGGTTTCTTCAGACTAGCAACAGAACTGTGGGGTTTCGTGACTATCCAAGGCCCCAGATGAGTCGATGGAAAGGTCGCCTGACGAACGGCTTACCGAGGGCAGGTGGCATAGAATGATTGAGCTTCGCCTTCTTAGAGTCTGGCAAGGCGTCACGTCCATGAGCCCGTTTTGAGCCCGGTACAGCGTTGGAATCGCGATCTCGCAACGTCCTCTGGCCTGCATTTGATTTGTATGCGCTAGCCCCTGCAGCAGGTTGCTGTCCCCGTGGGGAATCGTCATCGTTGCAAGCCTTCCACGAGGTAGACTTCTCGATGACTGCGGTAGCGTCTGCTTCTGCCGAAAGCTTTTTCTTCCGACGTTGCGTTTTCTCTGGGTATTTACACACCTAGGTGTCATCATTGTCAATGCAGACACGGTGAACATGAATGGTTAGCTTACGCACGTCGCACATCTTGTCACAGATACTCTGCATGAGTGTTTCGTTGGCGGCATCGATACTCTCGCCAAAGTATCTGCAGATCGACTTATTGATGTGACACGCGTTAGCCGTATTACAGAATGAATGCAACCCAGCGCGGCACTGACAACATGACGACACGTCGTAACGTCTTCGGCGAGGTTAATGAGCTGGGGTGGAACAGTGACTCAGAGCAGTGTCAAGAAAGCGAGAGAATCTTGAACGGACCGCTCCTAAGCTGTCTATCGATCTTTGACTGGGATTGGGGCCCTTCTTGGCAAATGCCGCGTCTTGTCGTTTGGTATGCGTATCTGATACGAGTTTGCGCAGGCGGAAGGCGTCTTCTCGTGCTATTGAAAGCATGAGCGGCATACAGCTAGTTATTGATGGGTAATACTCACAGTAGTACAAGATACATCGGGAGGGCTGGTAGTAGAGCATTGAAGGCAGCACTGAAAGGATCAAGATGACACTCACCAAACCATCACGGCCAGCTCGACCTTTAGAAGATGTAAGCGCGGGAGTTATTCTCGACGGTCAATTTACCTGTTTCTTGATAATAGCCTGGGATGCATTAGATCACATCGACCGCCTCTCATGCAGACAATCTTACCCTCGAAGCTCTTCGGTAGATCGAAGTGAATGATATATCTAAACAGCCCGTCAGCAGACGCTGACATGAGATCTACCAAGCACGTACCGAACGTCGCTTTTGTCAATTCCCATTCCAAAAGCGATTGTTGCGCAGACCTGATGACGCGAGATGAGTCGTCAAACGCCTTCCATTCTCGAATGACTACCAACCACATCAACACCACCCTCGCCAGTTCCACCGATTTCCCATCCCTTGAGAGTCTTATTGAGCGTTGCCGAGCTGCTCGTCATGAACGATCTCGTGTGGAACGCCACGTCTGGCATCAAAACACGTCACGTACCTGACTCCTCGGTGATATGGCCTGGAATTCAGCCCCTTTCCACGAAGATAACTGGAAAGCTCATCGCATACGTCCCTTCTTCGACAATAGACAATACCGGATGATGGACGATTGCGGCGTTGATGTAACGTCTGGATGAACTCCAGGATATCCCGCATCTGTGCTAGGGAATCCGGTGCTGATTTGTAACGTACCTGATGACGATCGCTTGGTGTGATACACAACCAGAGATAGAGAATCAACTTACTTCGTAGAAAAGATTTGCGCGATTGAATGGATGGACAGCTGTAAAGAGCTTGTCTTCTACCATTCTGAGGCTACGGACGATATCCTGCTGAACGCTAACGAAGGTGAGGTGCATACAACGGATTCTAGGGCCTAAAGATCACCTCTGAGTCGCAGTTGCCGTCAGCGCCATGATTGGGACGCCCGGGAAACGACCGCGAAAGGAACCCAGTCTGCGATACTCTTCTCTGAAGTCGTGACCCCATTCCTATTTTGCGGTTAGGAGGGAACAAGCAGCGTGATGTGGAATGAGTTCACCGAGATGCAATGTGCCTGAGAGTGTGTTTAGTTAGTCCTCCCCCACCCATACTTCAAATGATACCACACCTCATCTACCACAAGCCTGCTCAGCTGACCGTTCTCGTATACGGTGCCAAGCAAGCCCATCAAGTCTCCCGCGCAAAGTCTCTCGGGAGTGACTAGACGGTACAATGGGCCCAATCAAACCAGGGCTGAGCGATGAAACGAAGGCACGAACTGTACAATAGACGATTTCTCGGCTGCTCTGATGACAGGTCTTCAACGATCTAGGTGATCCGGATTACGCGGGAAATAGACGGGAGATGAGGTCAGAAATACCTCATCTTTCTCCTCCTTTGGTGTGTCAGATGTCAGAGACACTGCAGATATGCCTTTCCGGCGGAGATTGGTCACTTCTACGGGTAGGGAGCCCGTCAGTTCAAGTCAATGCACCAGTTAACGAACTTGCGATTATTCATAAGGGCTGCGCAGCACGTGAGTAAAATGAAGAGAGATGAACCTGGTGACTCGCACCAAGAAGAGGGGAAACGACGATCGAAACCCCGCACTGGTAAGCCAATCTAAGTCTATGATCCTCAGAGAAAGCTCTAACATCACTCACATCCTCTGCAATAGCTGGAAGTTGAAAGCAGAGACTCTGTGTATGTGTAAGGTCACACGACTATTGACACTCTGTAAAGTTTACCTTGCCCATGCCTGTCGGTGCGAGAACAAAGACATCTGCGCCTAGACAACCATTTAGAATCGACATTGAATACAGCCTTGGATGCACTGACCTGTGACAGCTGCTTCAATGATTTCCTTCTGCTTCCCCTTATAATCCGCAAAACCGAACGCTGCCCAGGTCAGTATAGCAACTCAACGTCGGGTGAAACGACGCTTACTTTCAGTCAACACCCTGGAATGACATGACATGCGTTCAAGACTCCAACACCGGTTTGTCAACACACTCACCTATTGCATTTCTTCATGCACTTGAATGTTGCCGAGTTCGTCTGCTGGTTGCCACTATCATTGGCTGGTGACCCCGAGGGTGGCATAGGATCGACATGGCTTGTATCTTCTGGAAGGAGTTCTGTGTCATCTATTGAGTATAAATATTCATCGTAGTCATCATCCATAGCAGGGAAGGTGCGTTAATATCTTTGGCGTGGCGGTCCCAAAAGAAAGAACGACAGACGCGTCGAGCACATGCCGAAACGCGGTCACGTGAGATAGACAAGCGGTCAGTGAATGATGCCGCACTGTGTCACACAGGAAGCACAGCCTGTCTCCCAGCTTGAGGGACGTGCAACGTGCACGGGCGTCTTGGATTCCATCAATTTGATGGCGACCACAACACCTCGATCAACGACCAAGGGGAGGAAGGCACCTCAAAGCACCCCCAAGAATGCTGCTCGCCGAGCTGTAGTGGACACGAATCCCCACTCATACGATCGTACCGATCCGTTCTCCGCGATCAACGCCCTGCGAAAGCTCGTCGGCTCACTCGCATCAAGAATCGGAGGATGCCAATACAAGCTCACCCCGGATGAGCACAAACTTTCCCTCCACCTGCTCACCATCATGGAACCCTTCATTGGGCTTTCACCCTCCCGCCGTACGCTGACGCGTCAGCCTACGGAGATTCTCGACGCCATTGCTTTTCACGTCGACTCAAAGCGTGACCTCCTCGCGCTCGCGCTCTCATGCCATCGCATGTACGACGTGATTTTTCCTAGGCACTATGAGTATCGCGTCATTTGCGCAAAGGTCAGCTCCGTCGGCCTGTGGAACCATCTTATCGTCAATCGATCGCTCGCGCGGAACGTCCGCAGCCTCGAGATCATCGACGAACGGTCCTCCAAACCGCTCGTTCTTCCCTCCGATATCACGGCTACAGATACCGATTTGGAGTCTTCAGACAATGAACTTACCATGCATTCGAAACGAGAACGTTATCTGACTTCTGCGTTGACGAAGATGACTGCTCTTCGATCTTTCAATTGGTCGTGTAATCATTCCCCGATATCTATAGACAGCATCTGGGCGACATTGATGAAATGCCAGACAATCTGCGATGTGATCATCAGTGATAACCTGATCTTTGGACCGCATACCCCTCCCGATAAGGCCACCAAAATATCAAAACCCAAATCGGGACCTGTGGTGAGTCCAGAACAAGTTCGCAAGTATCTTGTCTAACCGGCGAGCCACAGTTGCCTGAATTAAAGACGATCGCACTGAAGTCCACCAAACATGTCTTCGGGTCCACGAAGACACCGGGATTGATGCGGATTTCTGGGATGCTTACTAGCTGCCCCAATCTTGAAGTAAGCGTGGTGTTACCCCAATCCTCTCGATCTGACCGATGATCCGTCAGATTCTCGATATAGGATATGACCATCGTTGTGGACAAGGCCAACAGCTTCCCGCGGCGGACGATTTCTTCCTCTGCTCTCGCTGGCCAAGTCTCCGATCTCTATCTCTCACGAACTTCCGTTGTTCATCGGCTCACAGTCTCGAGTCCGCTTCCCTCTTCCTCGGAGCTCACGTCAACCTTGAAGTCTTGCATCTGGATCTTCCCTTGGACAGATCGAGCACAGGCGGGGGACCCAATCTCGACTTACCGCCAAATTCACTCCCCAAACTACGCGAGTTACGATGCGGGAGGACAATTGCCACGGCAATTCTCAGCTGTCCCACTGACTCTCCTCGTCCTTTGGAGGTCATCAAGGGTATCAAGCTGTCGGGATCGGTCTGGGACCAGCCGTTCCTGACGAGCCTTGCTGCCTGTGGGGTTACAGTGAAGCGCTTTGAGCTTGCTGGCTGGAATGTCATTGATGATATCCGAAGGCTTGTCGATTGTGTTCCCAAACTTACCTGGCTAGACGTGAGTAAACGCACCAGCGAAGCCCACCCACAGCCCTCTATCTGCCGAAACGAGGGCTCGGGAAAAGCAGTGACTCCAGGTTCTGTGGTAACCAACGTAACTGAGTGGGCGACAGTGCTCGCTCCACTTGCAGAGCTCACGACCTTCATCGGCGTTAGATTCTTTTATGAAGTCTCCACGCTCACTCTTGCGACGCTCGCGACTTCGTCTCCGACATCCTTGTCCCCATCCGAGCTCAGCAGAGTGAGGAAAAATGAGAAGGTCGCCGGCGTTCTTGGGAACAAATGTCCAAAGTTGCGGAGACTGGATCATTGGGAGGATGCGGGAGGCAGAGTTGTTGTATTGTCCAGGGACGGGAACGAGGTCAAATGGGAAGTCAAGAGACTCAAAGTCTAAGACTCTTATTGTGAACCCACACAACGAACGTCCGATGTAGCTTTCGCTGAACGTACATATGTATACCACCTATTGAGAAGATATTTTGCTATACCAGCGATTCTTGTAGTACCAATACAGTCGTGACCACTTCTTCGTGGTCACTATCGTCCCACAAACTAAAACTGACCAGTCTTTTTTGGGAAAGCTGTCAGCTTGAGTAGGTGTAGGGTCGATCAGAACACTTTACCTTGCGCTGCTCACCCTTGACCTCTAGATGGGGATCTCGCATGACCTTACCCGCCATTTTTTCCACTCCGCCTGTGCAGAAGTATGTGAGGAGAGAATTCATCGCATGGATCACTAAGCTTACCTTTCATCCTATCGCCCAGAGAAGGTTTTCCTCCCTGAGTTCCGGTTGCAAAATTGTCAGACGACGGATCATACTCGTCGTTATCCCGCTCGTAGCCGCGACTATACGAAGTCGCACCAGGTCCCAGACTGCCAGACTGACCAGTATAAGTAGGCACATACCTCTCGCCGCCCAAACGGCCCGCCCCGGGAACGTTGCAATCCTGAGTATCGTCGGATCCACAACCAGCCATACCGGGGTCATACCCTGCGTCATCGTCAGCAGCGCTTTGCTGGCCCCGCTGGCGTTGCTGGCCGCTGCTATAACCCCCGGTTTGGCCGTACCCGCTGCCGCCATGGGCGCCAGAGAGGCTGCTATTGTCTCCTGCCTGGGACCTCACGTTGCTTGGTGTGTCGTAGTCTACGTCAGCAACGCTTTGCTTGCCCTGCTGGCGTTTCCGGTCGCTGTTATAACCCCCGGCTTGGCCGTACCCGCTGCCGCCATGGGCGCCGGAAAGGCTGCTGTCGTTTGCTGCCGGGGACCTCACGTTGCCTGGTGTGTCGTAGTCTACGGATTCGTTGTAGTCACCTATCGACAGGTCAGTCTCTCTGGCAGGGTAGCAAGCTACTATGTACTCACCGCGAGTGAGATTGCGGCCACTGAGAAAGTCAGAGTTGTCGGACATGATTGTTAATTGATTTGCCTTGGATCTGCCAGAAGATGTAAGTACTATCAGAAGGACGGGCGACTGGTATTTACATAGCGTTTGACTGTGGAGATGAATGATGCAGCAATGACGCGCGTGACGCGCAGTTCGATTTGAAATGGGGCCAGTTGGCGGAACCGTAACTGGTTGATCGTCATCGCATGACGATCAAGTAGTGAATCCAATCGAACCACAACACCATTTAAAATTGGTGAGCGCGACAGGGGCGACGGTGAGGGACATAGCGGAGTTAGAGAAATCTGTTCGATAGTCAGTTCATCTTCCAGCACTTGGGAGGAGATAGGGTGACATACTGCTCCTTCAAGAAGTTCCATCGTTTGAAAGGCCCCGTATCCAGAGGGGTCAGCTGCCAGTGGTAAAGACGCGGTCAATGTTATCATTTCCATTTCAGAGGGGGCTCCACGAATAATACAGTTTCCGTGGCGGTGGTGGACATGGCCTATACTGGGAGAAACGAGTCCGCCCCACTGCGATGGACTATACCACGGCACCCATTGTGATTCCATCACCAACGAGTTCGGCATGGGCTAGGCATGGGAGCTATTGACGTATGACTATCATACCTATCCAAGCTCGATAGCGATGGTGTTGGTAGTGAGCAGATGGCAAAAAAGCCAATGGCCCTGTGTTGGTTGACCAGTACACGTCGGGGGAAACACCCTCGCATACTACGCCCACTGAGATCGCGAGCGTTACAACGACATGTCTCATTGTCTGAGTATGATGTAGGACCGGCAGCGAGTCAGCTAAAACTCTTGTATGGGAGGGTGGTTCGTGCTTGGAACTTGAACGTTCTGAACGCTTGAGCATTCAAAGGATAAATACTCTCCAAGTGTCCATAGCTATAGGTGTCCATGATGAACGAAAAAATGCAGGCCTAGGCAAGGCTGCCATCCGACTCCGACCTGGAGTCGGACAAGAGTTACAAAACAGTGTCAGGAACTGGGGGGAAGCCAGGGCAAATGGATAGATCGTGGATTGTACCAGTGATCAAGTACAAACCCGGGACCCTTAACCCATCTTGCCATGGTTTTTGAGCTGGTTAAGATGAGATTTTTGTCAAGTTAAGCTCTGATGCTGAATAGAGCCTCATGTGTGGCTCGTGCATGGCGCGTGCCCTTCGGTACAACTTGATGTTACAGTGAGCAATGAGCATCCGCTCCTCCCTTCAAGTTCACTCTGCCTCCTACCCTCACTAATAACTACTATGCTTTTTCGTCTCTCAACGTTAACAACGATGTCCAATTCCAAGGTCACGAGTACCACTCCAACAGTGTTGTGCACAAAACTGGATGGTAGGTGTTCACTGTGGAAAGTAAAGTCAGTTATAACCAGTGCCAAAGACACTGATTTCGTGGTCACGTCTAATCAGTGACACCCCAAAAAATGTTCTAGGGGTCCTATCGCATAGTATACTCTTAGGAAAGAGTATGTGCTTCGATCATCCCACCAAACTCGCGTTGAAGTTGGATTTTGGACTTAGCCTGAAAAAATCGACAAATGCATTCACGTGACTGACACGCGAGCCACAACAATCTAATCAGCGCGTCGTATTTCAAAGTCCGACACTTCATCTCTTATCCTCGTACCACCACCATGTCCTTTATCCATTGTTGCTAGCCGCCTATGCCTCTCGCGTCATTTATTTTCATTGGAAATGAACTGTTATATGCCATTAGGGGTCTTTTTTTCTTCATCTGCTTACCGTCTAGACTCTGGGTGATTTTGACGGAGCTGAGATATACTATGTGAGTTGCTTATATAATCGCACTTTTCGATCTCAGTGGTCACTCCTATGCCTCAGACATGACGACCCCTGGGTCGCTCGACAGCATAATCTCATAACGTGGATTACCTCCGTATCAACCCAAAGTGGCACTTAGTGTTCACCGCGGAACAGGTACGATATCGCCGCCCGCGACGAATACAAGCGCGCCAGCGGAGATGGATGGAACGAATATACCGTCAGTCTCTCTCCTCCTGCCCTTCCTCCTTACTCATGGATCCCGAGCCCTTCAGCATATAGTCTGCATCACCGACATCATCGCCGACCCCCGAGTGCATACGTCACCGCAGCCCATGAGACTCCATGGGCCTTCCATGTTCCATTCTCTGTCACGAGCTCGCTATTCCCGCCATGCAAAAACAACTCGATGGGTTCGAACCATGCCCGAAGAGGATGACCAACGCCTCGATGCCAAGGCACCCTTCCACAGAGACTCGTTCGCGGTGTCGCACCACCAGTGCTCTGCGTTGACCCGTCGTATTGGTTTCAACTTTCCGCTGCAAGCTGTGGTCGCCATAGCTGTGTACCTGTTTACTATTACTCTACACATTATATCCTGTACTATTTACCATCTAATTCACACATTTACACCATTGAGAGCCGTAGACAGCAGCGGCATAGCCAGCACCAGCTTCTAGCGTAGGGGAAATGGGCGCGTAAATCAGCGTTAAGAGCGCTGATAGTCGACGGCAAGGGCACCAATATCCAGCGTCATGGACACTGATTTTGAGTGCTGTGTCACTGATTTCCAGTGCAGTCGACACTGAATTCTGGTGCTTCTGCCATTGATTATAAATGCGTTTACTTCCCTCAGTGTACTGGTACGTTTGGTTTGTGCGGAAGAGGGCTCAGCTTAACGGATATATCTCGGAGATAGGTACTGTCATCGTTCGGCGCATCTCTCATCAATGTGGCGCGTCCGGTATACCCAACTGGGTGGGGGATTGAATGGATGCCAAGTACGTCATACAAGCGGTCCCCTTGCATTGTGCCTCACCGTTTCATCGAAACATGCACTTCCGTGAGTGCGACTCGGTGCTCAGGACCATCATGATGTTGGAACTCTAACCTGCATCTTCTAGGTGGGGTTCACCAGAGTTCATTGGCCTTGGTTTCCTTTCGTTTATTTCCATCATAATAACTGAATTGCTTGGTTCTCCATTTCTGAAGAATGCAAGTATCACTGTGGGCTTGCAGTGGCGGGTATCGTAGCTGGTGCTGCGGGGTACATTTATGGGAGCACCATCACCTCTGCGCCGAATATCTCATTCTTGTGGTAAGTCATGCGCATAGCGAAGAATTTGTCGAAGCTCAGATTTGCAAGGGCACACACGTTTAAATTGGTGTATGTCCACCTGCTATTCTGCCAATCCTTGCAGTCTATGGTAAGGAACCCCCGCCCAGTGGATCTTCCATCTACTTAAATGCGTCCTCTTTTCAGTGTCCACAGTGATGGAAGCCATGAGTAACATCACAACTTCTGCTGAGGCATCTCGTTTGAAGGTCACAGGCGGAGAGTACATAAAAGCGGTGTCATTGCGCTCACGCGCTGGGCAAATAGTGCAGCTGGTCGATGGTACTGCGCTTCTTCATTCTTTTTGGAGTTTTGGGCAGTGTCCGGATTTTTCCTCGCTAGTACGTGTTTCTAAACTACCGCTGCAGAATTCTATCTCTGGCGCGTCGGGATTGATTCATTCTCGCCGCGGCGATGTCTTTCGGCGCCGGCGACCTTCTCATGCCAGAGGTATTCACGTACTGGTTCGACGGAGTCAAGTTTGCAAGGTCTTTTGGAGTCTATCAGTATCACCATCGTGTTAAACACGCCGTGTAAGTCATCCATCGGGCTCAATTCCGATCGGCGGGCGAAAAACTACGTCTCTCCTTCCTCTATCCCCCCCCTCTCTCGTGTAGTATTTGGGCATTAGCACTAACAATCCTCACAATATTAACTTGCCTCGTGCCACAGCCCGGAGGAACTCGAGGACACGGACAGCGAAGACGACGAAACACGCATATATGCACTGGTCAAATGGCCGTTAGCGTACTGTCGGCTCCGTAGAATTCTATCATGCAGATGTCGCCAGGAAAAAGTGGCCACACTGGTATGCATTCCGACCATCACATGCCAAGGCTTTCGAGACCTCGAGAGTTCCACCAACTCTGTAGTACTCTACGTTTGACACTTTCAAGGTTTTCTTCTTAGAATCAGGCTCCTAGGCACACGGAAGCAGCACCCATCTCTCCATAAGGTTGTTAAATACGACATATCGATATGTACAGTACTAGTGTGTTCCAGCCCCATAGCATTGGATAAGAAGTTCCCTGCCATTAAACCGACATTGTGATAAGGGAGATGAGACGAAAAAGGATGCATTTTGGTACTGTAGAACACATATATACGCCGATGGACTTGCTGAACCACGGTCCGCCAGCAAACCCGCCACAAGAACCAGCATCGGTGAAGGGGGGTAAATGGACAAAGGGGCAACGATAACAACAAACGCAATCCTAGGTTATCCGAATACAGAGGGGGGTTAGATGTAGCAGAGAGGTACATCAACAACATAGCCTTTCATCCAAGAGATCCATTAAGACCGCGTCCGAAATTTAAAGAGGATAAGGGTGGGAAGGGAAAACAGAGGAATTGACAAGGTAAGGAGCCGGGTATAGACGTCCAATTCTTAATCTTGATAATTGTAGATAGAATTGAGACATGCAAAATGAAATGACGGAAAATGGTGAGACTCGAGAACGTAATGTTCGGGTGTCGTCGGGATTGTCTAGAATTGGGTGAATTGGAGGAGCTCTGTAAAGACGTGTCTATCACCACTCATATGGGTGTCTGAGAGAAATTAGCGTTGTGTCAAGGAAGGAAATTTAACTAAGACTTACATCGTACTGAATTGGATTCAAAAAGCGGTTGCCTGCAGTCCTACGTCCGCCTCGTAGCTGCTAACCCTCTTTTGAGCAAGGAAAGCAGGCAGTGCCTGGCCAGCTTCGCGCAAGCAGTCAACGGGGATTAGACCACGTTCGTTGCGGTCAGAACCAGCTCCAGTCATCTTCTCGACGAATGCCCATCCATCATCAAATGCCTGCATGACGCGTACTTGGTCCCCAGGAAGAACGGCAAGTTCGTCATCCATTGTTGGCATGAAAGGACGACGGATCACCTCGACGTTTGCGAACTCTGATTTCTTGGGGTCAGCGAAGGGGTCAGCCGCAGGGTTGGCTGCGATGACGACTGGAGACGGAGCGCTAGTCGGCGATGCTTGCTGTTGAAGGAACGACGTCGGGGCCATACCCAGGGTGAGATCAGCCATGAACGCACGGGGAGGAATGTTGAGCTGGATGAGAGTAGTATCAGAGGACTGGGGAGACGCGAGCCCCTGACCACCAAAAAAGATAGATGAGTCTGAGAGGCGATCACTGAACCGGTCTCCGCCTGTCGCTTGCTGGGGAATAGGTGGTTTTGGGAACGCAAAGGATTCGGAGGGAGAGAATGGGCGGACGGACATGGGTGTCGAAGGTTCCATAACGTTCTGATTGGTCGGGGCGACTAGGTACTGGTGGTCGGGGTCACTGCCGTTGCTCATCATGCTGTTCATCGACTCCCTGCGTGCAACTGCGCCTCCAGTGGATATCAGAACGGCGTTACGCTCGCGGACCTCGGCTGTAGGAGGGAACTCGGGGACAACACTGAGGGCTTGCGGAGAGTCGACGCGGAACATCAAGCCTTGGTCAAAGTTGGTGGCGAAGCTACTGCGAACGCTCATTCTGCTATTTGAGGGTATGTTCGACCTTTGAGAGTCACGGGGACTTCCCTCATTTACAATTGAATGGCTGGGGGATGGACCATAGCCGCCGAACCACCACCTCCTGCGGCGTTCACTACGACGTGCAATCGAGCGGCGGCGAACAACCAAGAGGATGAGAGCGAATAAGAGAATCAAGCAAAGAACCGCAATGCCCCCAATCGCGCCGGAAGACAATTGCTTATGTGTTGATACAGCCGCGCCCGTGGTGGAAGTGGGGGAAGCGGCAGAAGGATCTCCTGCCGCAGTGTAGGAACCAGAGATGGAGCCTGAGGGAGCTGGGGACCCCGTTGCAAGCGCACCGATGGTAGAAGTACCAGCAGCTGCAAGGGCTCCAGTTGACGGTCCAGTTACAAGGTTGATGGGTGGAGCCTGTCCACCCCCTGGGTTGGACTGGTCAGGGGGGGCACTGCCACCGCTGACAGGAAGACTTTGGCTGGATGGACTGCTTGGAGCCGGAGAGTTTGCGCTCGGGGGTGGGGCTGGGGATGAAGGAGGGGCCGGGGTACTACCGCTTGGGGCTGTGGCTGTAGGAGTGCTGCCTCCACCATTCCCATTCCCGTTCCCGTTCCCATTCCCGTTCCCATTCCCGTTACCGTTACCGTTACCATTCCCATTCCCGTTACCATTACCATTCCCATTACCACTCCCATTCCCGTTCCCATTCCCATTTCCACTGCTTGGGGTTGTTTGAGGACTGCTGGGGGTCGACGTTTGGGCGCTACCACCGAGGACGGTGTCCAGCAGCGGACCAAGGACCGGGATTGAACCGATAAGAGAGGGGTCGCGCTCATCGAGCTCGACGATATTGCGCCCTATGGCACGATGTTTTGCTGGTACTCGCCGCATGCTAAAAAGGATGGTACAACTTCAATACACGCCTGATAAATTTTCTGTGGTTTACAGCCGGGAATGGCTGAAGTGTTGAGAACGAACGCGAGGATGAAAAGAGCGTGGGTGTCGTCGTCTGCCAGCGCCGACGATGAGTGGTATAGGACCTGAAAAATGACACTGGGTGAGTGTACAAAAGCGAAAAGAACCCCTTTGGTGTAGGTGGGCGCGAAGGAGATAGCAGGAAAACAACGAGGTGACTACGGATAGAACTTGGGAGATACACTTGTCAGACTTCTAGGAGGGTTTCACCATGACTACAGAGAGCCGACATTTCGTCGACAAGTCAAACAAACTCTGCTAATCAGATGTCATGATCTAAAGATATTTCGGGAGGACTTCACATGGAGCCGCATCATGATCAATTAGCTGAGTTCCGAATCAGCTAGGGTAGCCTCGGCTGTTTTCCCACTCCATACGTGACTGACAAGGCTAAGCCTGCAGTTAAGCAGGTTGGGAAAAACTCGGACAAAGAGATCTTCTCAGGTGAACGACATTTCCAAGCTAGCACCCTTCGGCTTGGTGGGTCGTTATTCTGGTGAATGTCCACCTTGGCCTGTTATCAAGATTCAAGACGTTATCAGGATTCAAGACGTCTTTGGTGCTTCGACGTAGCGTACCTGGTTGTTTGAAGTCTGAACGTTCAAAGTTGTCAACGTTGATAAGAGCCTGCATCAGTCCTGAGGCTGCAGTCACTCCAGAGGCTGGCTTGGACCAACGTTGCTGCAATGTCGTCGTCGTCGTTCGTAGCCCTAGCAACAACATGTCAACACACGGTCGCAAATATTATCAAGGGAGGTCGTCAACGTCACCCCCTCACACGCTCAGGGATGCAGAACGTCTGCTCTTCACACTGGTGTATATGTTCAAGCAGATTCAGGAGTCGTAANCCGTTTGAATCCTCCTATGCTCGACGTTCGAC
>KN819330.1:310840-331656 GCA_000827475.1 Paxillus involutus ATCC 200175
GGATGTCGGACAGCTCACCAGCACCTACAGCTACATATGATAGACTCCTTTGTTCACGCATTTCCCGGAACATCTTTGCGCCTCTTTGCGCCTCGCCCGGCACGACTTCCGTGTTTGTGGTCTTAACATCATCCCCTGATGTATTTAATTATGTAATTAATACTGGCTTGACTCAAGCTTGCCTCGTACACGCGACAGCATCATGGAGACTAACGAGAAACGCGGGTGGTGGGTACTGCAAGTTGCTGAATCCTGATGCATTGGTGTCATGGAGTTCCATGGACTGTTACGAACACGGCCGGAACGATGGCCAAAGTTACAAGTACTTGAAGAGATTTCGTCCTTCTGCCAGATATAGCGCAGTATGACGCAGAGCTTATATTTTCAGTGATCCGTGTGGCTGAAAGGTAACGGCAGATGAACAGAGCTCGTCGTAGTGGTCGAAGTACCACTAGTAGCATATAGTGGGATACTTATATGAAAATCGACTCTCTGCAGTCCACCAGGTAACCTCGAGCCCAACAGCGCTCCAGGTAACTATATTTACCCCCACTGTCCTGTTAATTCCCCCCACCTTATAACCCACTACAGTGACAGTTGTACATGCCCGTCCTGTCAGATCCAACCGTCCGACTGTTCCAAAGTTTCGCCAAACGAGAGGCCACAGGAGAGGTTGTTAAGCTCCCAGTCCATTTGGTTTTGCTCTCGACTCACAGATCTGTGTCATAGGGTGGCCTTCTCACTGGAGCGGATCCAACCACGTTCACCACTTCAGATCCTTTGAGGTTATGGATTGTCCAAGTCGGTAAGCCTACAGAAACGTCTCGTCAACAAGTTGAAGCACTTAACCTTGTTACAGCTGTCATCATAATGATGGCCCAGCTGCTCTCATTGGGTTTGCGCAGAATTAAGCAGCCCAAGGTCATCGCTGAGGTCCTCGGCGGTATCTTACTTGGTAAATCATCGGCCATACAATGGTATCACGATATTCACACTTGCGCTTTACCAGGCCCAACTGCATTCGGTAGGATACCAGGGTTTACAGAACACATATTCCCTGAAGTATCTCTCCCATATCTTTCCCTCGTCGCCAACATTGGCCTTTGTCTCTTCCTTTTCCTTGTCGGACTCGAAATCGACGCAAGCATCATCAAGCGGAACGCACGCATGTCCGTCATAGTATCCTTGGTTGGCATCGCTCTCCCTTTCGCACTCGGGTCTGCACTCTCGTTGCCCCTATACAATCACTTCATTGACTCATCCGTGCCCTTCACTTACTTTATGCTCTTTACCGGAGTCGCCTATTCCATCACTGCCTTCCCTGTCCTTTGCCGTATCCTCACAGAGCTCAACTTGCTTGATACCAACGTTGGCATCGTCGTACTGTCAGCCGGTGTTGGCAACGATGTCGTCGGTTGGACCTTGCTTGCTTTGAGCGTCGCTCTCGTGAACGCTGGCTCAGGCCTCACGGCTCTCTGGACCTTGCTCGCCTGCATCGCTTTCACCATCTTCCTCCTGTGGCCAGTTAAAATTTCAATGCTCTGGTTGGCTCGCAAGACGGGCAGCATAGAAAACGGGCCGACTATGTTTTACATGACAACGGTAATGATCCTTCTGTGGGCATGTGCATTTTTCACTGATATCGTGGGTGTGAACGCAATCTTTGGTGAGTTTCGTCGATGTCTGCATGGTCGTCATCATTTCATTGCCCGCTGGAACAGGTGCATTCCTGGCTGGAATCATTGTCCCAAGAGAAGGTGGCCTCGCCATCACCCTTACAGAGAAGCTCGAAGATATGGTGTCCATCGTTTTCCTTCCGTTGGTATGTAAACAACCTCTTGTATCAGGTTTGCTCCTCAACCACCATCAAGTACTTTACGCTGTCAGGGTTAAACACCGATCTCGGGTTGCTTGATAATGGTCAGAATATCTCAGACACCGCTCCGCGATGACGCTGAGTCGAGTTTCACAGGCATTACCTGGGCTTTTACGATCGCTATCGCTTGTCTCTCTTTCTCCGGCAAGTTCGGGGGATGCGCCATTGCGGCAAAGCTATCGGGCTTTAGCTGGCGCGAGGCAAGCACGATAGGCTCATTGATGAGTTGTAAAGGGTAAGCGTTCGACTTTATTTATTGTCCCTGAGCTGAACCGGTCAGCTAGCTTGGTCGAGTTAATTGTTTTGAACGTGGGTCTCGAGGCTGGGATCCTTTCACAAAGGGTCTTCTCCATGTTCGTCCTCGAAGCCCTCACTCTCACGTTCTTGACTACACCTCTCGTCATGGCGCTTTACCCACCTGAGCGCCGCGTCCGTGTAGGTCACGGTACCACCAGTGCTGCAGAAACCCCAGACATAGGCAAGGAGAGCGGAGGCCCTGATGAAAATGCATCCATTATCGTTGAAGGACAACCTTGGCGCCACCGGTTCACTGTCGTGCTCGACAAGCTGGATAATATTCCAGGAATGATGGCGCTCACACAACTCGTCCTCCCAACGCCTTCAATCACGTCTGGTGTCACCTCCGCCACGACGACGACCGTCTCCGCCATCGAGGGATCAATAAACCTGATGTGAGCGTGAATGCTCTCCGCCTTATCGAGCTCTCCGATCGTACCTCTGCTGTGATGAAATCTTCTGTCGCCGACACCCTGATCCACACAGACCCTCTTCTGGGTATCTTCCGGATGTTTGGAGAGCTGAATGATTTACCTGTGTCGACGTCGCTTTCTGTCGTCCCATACGACGACCTCGCGCAGAGCGTTGCTGACCACGCAAAGCGACATGCCTCCCAGTTGGTCTTGCTACCCTGGCTTCCGCCCACTTCGCACTCGAACACCGTGGACTCCCCCGAACTTGGCACAGTGACGCCCAAGATAAGCCAGGCCAACCTCAATCCGTTCGAGGCAATATTTGGCAGTGTATCCAAGACACACAAATCTACTTCAGCGATCCACTCGCAGTTCGTGCGGGGCGTCTTTGCAGAGAGCAAAACGGATGTTGCACTGTTCATCGATACGGGCGATCGAACAGGGGCAGGAGGATCTCAGCATGTTTTCTTTCCGTTCTTTGGTGGGCCTGATGATAGGTTGGCCCTTGAGTTTGTCGTGCAGCTGTGTCTTAACCCGAGAATGACTGCGACCGTGGTGAAGATGGTGAAGATGCGGGTGGAGGCGGGTCGTGTGGAGGGGTCATCGACCACTCACGTTGCTGGGGACCTCGCCAATCCCAGCGGACGAGACCACGGTGATCCTTTGACCTCGGTACGTACAACCGTCACTCACCTCACCAGTACCTCGTGCGATTAAATTCTCTTTCCCAGACGTTTGGACGCCAAGACACAGTTTATGGTCAACCAACGACTCAGACACGTCTGCATTCAGAAACAGCGGACAACATGACATGGTCCAAATACGTATCCCCCACATTCGAAAATGAGGGCTCGTCAGCCTTCTTACGTTCTGCACTTTCTCGTGTCCATTTCTCGGATCTCTCTGTGCCAGCTCCCTTGCACGCCGCTATCAAGCGTGCCTCTGGAATACGCGAGACGCACAAACGTCTCGTCATCGTAGCTGGCCGCTCGAGACGACTCGCCACCGAGAACCACCACGCAGAGCTCGAGCAGCTCTTCCAGGAACACCAGAGCGTTGATCATGAGGTTGTGAGGAAGACCATCGGAGATGTAGCGACCGCTATGGTTGTCGCTGGGTCGGCGAGTGCGATGGTGGTATTGCAAGCTGCGAATATCTCTTTCCAGTAGGCAGAGTGCCATCTTGAGTATCCTTGCATAATTAGGAAGATACCATATGTAGTGCCATCATGGACATCACTTGTATCATAGTGCAGATCGCATCTCTGTGCCATTCTCTAGCTGTAAGCGCATGCTGTCAATCACACATTTCAGTTACCCAGATTTGTTCCCGTCAATCTCCTTAACGGCAGGCAGACTCCCGCGGGTTTGATCTTCAAGTGGCAATGGAGCAATAGCACAACAACCGCAGTGACGAGAGGGAGACAGTATCAAGCGAGCACGAGGTACAATATCATGCCTTGCTCTTCTTCTTATCTTTGTCTTTCTTGTCTTTCTTTTCCTTCTTGTCTTTGTGTCCCTTCTTCTCCTTCTTGGAAGCACCCTCCTGGTCAGATGGGTAAGCATACTCGTCACACCGCAGTAGAACAGATTCTCACATCGCCTGTGGCCGCCGCAGCCTCTTCCGCCTTCCTAGCTGCCTTGGCAGCTTTTTTCAGCGCCTTCTTCTCCTCTTTCGAGAGTTTCACTTTCTTGACAGGTTGCTCCTCCTCCTCCTCCTCATCAACATCCATCGCATCATTCGCCCGCTTCTTTTTCTTGTCCTTTTTGGGCTCTGGTGAAGCTTCGATAAAAGGTAAGGCAGGCTCCGCATCGTCCATCTCCACGTCATCGTCGTCATCCCCCGCGTCGTCCAACGCAAGACTATCGAGGACTTTGCGGATAGCATCTGCATTTTTGGAGGGAGGCGCCCCCGTCTCGAAGAAGTTGAGTCGTTCTTCGACTTGGTTCCGGAGAGCCTCGCCGAACTTTGCTGTTGGGTTGTCTGTGGGGGCGTTCGGTTAGGGAAGAAGTTGAGGACGGTCTCCGTCAGTGTGTAGGAAGGAGGGCTTACCGGAGTAACAGTCTATCCGTGAGGCTATTGAACATTTGTTAGCCAAGAACCGTGATATTCGCCCCTTGTGCTTGGGGTCTGCTCGGCCGATGAATGTTGAGTGGTACAATAGGCCGTACTATGGGGATCATTAAGTTGAATGCAATTTTCAGGTTGTTGTCGTCCTTACCTTGGGAGTATTCCCCTTTGTTTTGAGCGCTCGGAAGAGTGCCTTCTCAGCACCGAGAATCTGGACGGTCGACGCGGGGTATTTGCTCAGGTTCGTCAAGCTCCCTGCATGACTGATTAACCGTGCGCCTATCCGCTCTCCGAGGAGAGCCGTCAGCGAAGGTGCAACGAGGTTCATTTTCTCGCTAAGATATGAAATGAGGGATTTGCGGTAGTCCGCGATGGATAGGACGCGTGTAGCGAATGCAGAGATGTTGAGCATGTCAATTTCGGATATGGACGAGCCCATGGAACCACGTGCAGCATCGAGGATGTTTTGGGAGTCGCATTGTCGTCCACGAATGCTGAGATGTTGAGCATGTCAATTTCGGATATGGACGAGCCCATGGAGCCACGTGCAGCATCGAGGATGTTTTGTGAGAGCGTCGCATTGTCGTCCACGATTGTCGTTAGCTCGGGGAGTTTATCCTCCGCCAAGGTGTCTTTATCACCGATGAGTTGTACGACGCGAGCGTATTGGTAGTTATCGGGAACGAGCTTGATGAGCTCTGGGAAATGGTATCCATACCACTCTCGAATACGCATTGCGAAAAGGTTGACGTCTTTGTCGAGCTGATCGAGGAGAGCAATGGCTTGTATGATCATGTTATCCACACGGTTAACATTGAATTTTAGCTTTGCGCGGGAGTACGAGTGACCGAGACCAAGCTGAGCTTTGATGAGGTCGTTGGCTTCGAGGCCTTTGAGGAGTTTGGGAGCGTGTTGACGAATGCCGCGAAGGACTTCCTGGGATTCTTCAGAGGCGTCGCATTTGATACCCATGCCATCTGAAATGGAGTTGGCGAGCGCGGCATCACAGACGCCGAGTTTAACTTTGGAAGATTTTTTCCCTTTGGAGAGGTTAAGCTCCAGGAGGGATTTGAGGTGGTCGTTCAAGATGCCTGTAACGACACTCCCAAGATGAGAAAAAAAGACACTCCGAGCCAAATAAAAATTATCACGCACCCTCTGAGACGTCGTTGATATTCTCCAGGGCATCTGCGGCGCTCTTAAACGGCGAAAAGCTGATCAGGGAGACCATCTTGGTGAACTTTGCAAAGTCGTTTATGGAGTCCTGGACGGCCTTCGTCCGTGAACCGACCTCGTCATTGAGCTTGACCTCGAAGATGGCATAGCCTGACGCGGATTCGAATAGTGCGTGCGTCGCCATCGTTTGATTGATAGTATTGTGCTCGCTGTCTTCGACCTCGACGAGCCCAGACAAATTTTGTTGTGTAGTCTAATCGAGGGCCTTTTTTGGTGGTTTACTCCCACGAGTACCAAATTCGAATTTCGAACAATTGGTGTGTCATATGGATCAACGTTGGAACACCTTGCTCACTGGTTTCCACTGGACTTGCACTGGACTGAGCGTCTTCGAGTTTCCTCGTGATCAGTTCATCTCCTCGTCCGTTCGCCGCCAACAATTCTAGAAGTCACTGTGCCTTCTGTTACCGTCTCCGAAAGGGCTTTTACTGGAAGTCGCTTCAAGTCGGACTGCGGGACCGGACGATGGTTGAATGAAACTATGCTGAAGACGGCAACATTACGCCCCCCCTTCTAGGGAATCTGGTATGCGTGGAAGCACCGTTCGAGTCTTTCAAGCGCTGCTGTCGCATGGCACTAGCTCGTTGTGGGCGCTCTTGGAGTCTAGACTTCCTGTCACTGAGCAATAGCAATGGTGAGGTAAATTTATGCCTCCTCAGTCCTGGAGCTCATTATATATCCCTTTTAGTCTTGACAGATGGCAACTAGGTTATATCCTACTGTCCTAGGTTGCCGTGACTATTCCAGGTCATTCGGTAACGCAAGCACTCTGGCCATTCTATGAATGGACTATCTCCAACTTGCACATGAGAAAGGAACGTTATACAACTGCCTTGTCTTGGTACGCGCGGTCTGGATCATCTTCGCCTTTTCCGTTGATAGTCTCATGCGCATTCCCCATCATCAGCACCCTCATATCTTTGCCTTCTACTGGCCAGTCCTCTGGGACCCAGATTCAAAAGGGACAGCTGATCCAAATCCTCAATTGGGTAATGCTTTTGCTTCGGGCCGCTAATACATCACAACAGCTCTTACGCCTAATCCCTTTCAGTGAGCATTGAGTACTACTCGTGTCTTTTGGCCAAGTTCCGTTCAACATGTGCACCACACCTGTTGCCATGGTTTACTGAGAGATGCCCTTGTGGTGCCAAGTGGTTTAGAAGGGGGCTTAACTAGTACCTGAACTAATTTCAATCACGAACCTACCCGTTTACATGTGTTTAGCGTCGACGCTGCGTTGCTGTGGGCCGTGGAGAAAGGGGAGCGCGTTGAGGAGCAATGAGGCTATTCAACGGAACAGAAGCAGTTAATGTTCCAGGCTCATTTGCGATGGTACCTGCAGTGTTGTGCTCCGCGTTCGAACGTCCAGACCAAGAGGCGCCACAGAAGCCAGGGATTCGGACAAGATTGTGCCGTCTGTCGTGTAAAACCCATGACACTCTTCAAAAATCATGCCGGAATGCTTTCTATTGCCCTGACGAGCGCTGAACGAGCGCCGAACGTTACTTGCTGTATGTGCTTCTTTGGGAGCCACAGCTGTTCTATCTAGAAACCGAAAACTTTCCTCGTGTAGCAAAGGGTGTTGGCATGGTAAGCACGACCAAGACGGATGTCTGATATGGGGCTGCCTGCTGACGTGCTTTATGGCAATCAACGCGGCCGTGACGCCGTTTGTGATCAGTGTGGCAGGATCACTCGATGATCACGAAGGAGTCACGAAGGTCTGTAAGTGGATGGAGATCATAGGGTCACGTGGCTGTGATGTCCTGATTGGTTGGTGTTTATTGGGTCTAAATTTGATGCATTTACGCCGCCTCGTGTCCAGCCTCGAGGAATACTTATATTCCACGCCATCCCCTCTTTCCTCCCAAATCGCGTCTCACCCGGGTACACATAAGACCCAGGAGCGGACCGCACGAGCTCGCTGCGGCTCTTGACACTTGAACCGCATACAGCTCGTGTATCGGTTCCTACCATCCATCTAGGTGTGCTTCGTGCCTTTGATTCGCTGCGAGATATCATATGAGTGCTAAAACACGTTTCAAGGGCAGCTCATCCCCACACCACCCCCGCCGTCTCCTTCGTTCTTCTGGCACAAGTCCATCTTACGTTCGCTTCTTATTCCACAACCGCATTTTACGATCATCATGTTCAAACAGAGGCACTCGCCGACCAGCCCAGGCTACGTTCCGGGAACACCTAAGCTCCCAAAGCTATCCCTTCCACTGGAGATGGGCACACGCCCCTCCCGCCCCGCCACCAGGGCCGACACGCGGCGGCCGCAGACCCCAGCTATGGTGCCGTCATCAAATTCCAGGGCGAACCCAACGTCGGGTCAGCCCGCCAAGCCCCTGAAGTCCATACTGAAGGGGAGCAACAACTCACAGCCCCGCGATTCGTATGAGAGCGAGGGGGAGATGCTATCTGCAAAGAAGGTAGCAAGGTGTGAAGGTTACAACATCCCTAACGTATTGCCGCCCGGTATGCGCATGGGTAAGCCCCTCCCTCCCTGATATTGGGGCCGTGTGTCATTACGTAGCTTATCTGATCTCCGATTCGTGACAGTACCGATGAAGCAGCCCGCCTTCGACCTGCATTGGAAGCTGCTTCCTTACGATCTAAGAAGATCGAGGCGACTGCTTCGCTTCGACATGGCATTTCCAGTGGATCAAATAAACTTCCAGGACCACTACGGTCGAACTAGGCTCACAGAACTTGAGCTGAACAAACCAGCGGCTAACGGAACAATGACCAAGATGTTGATCACGTTCGAGCAGGGACCTTTCTCCTGGGAGGTCGACGTCAAACGCGCACAAGGCATACGCTGTCGAGACGTGTTCGAAGCAATATACGACACGTTCAACGAGCAGCTCACTCGTGAGGAGCGGCGGTTGGTACCAGACCGCCATGCATGCGAAGAGGCTTTCCGACTTCGCTGCGCGCTCGCAGCTGGCCTTCCAGACGTCGAGCGTGCTCTCGGATGGAAGAGGGTCGACGTCTTGTTGCATCGCACGATCTTCCTTGGCCTGACGCAAGCGAAGTCGGGCGGGGACTGGATCCTGAATCTTGGCACACTTCCCATTGTCTACGGTCCATCATGAACATTTACGACTTCGCTGTATCCCTATTTCCCGGTGAGTGTGCATCGCCAGAAATATGACATGATCCTTACCTCCCTCCCGACCCAGGACTGGCTCCCTGTCTACCCTCGCACGTTCCTTTGTATCGTCAGCTACACACCAATCAGTCGTCGCATCCGCAATCTTTGCATGTTTTTCCGTTTCTCTATACCCGGTTGTTGGCTCATATACACCTACACTCGTCCTAAAATATTAGTTTACCATCGTACCTTGTCAGTGGTCCAATCTGGTCCCGTTCGAGGGCAGTTATGGCGTTACTCACAGAAGTGACGCCTTGCCCATATTTCTCGCCTATCTTTTATGTCCTGTTCTGTGCAAGAGGCGACTTCGCGTCTCCCCGTCGAGACATGTACCACTCAGCACAAACTAGTGTTCACTCGCCCCTAAATTCATTTTCTCTTTGATCTGGACAGACACAGTAGCCACCAATAACATAGGACGGATGAAGCAATACAAATCCCATTTCTTGTAACGCGTGGAATGCCGTTCACAGGAATTCGCAGTACAATCACAGTGTGGGCAATCGGCCGAGCACTCTCGATTTCAAACTGGAGGAGTTTGGCAACAGTATAGCATGATCGCTGGGCTAGAGAACATCGCAGAATGTCAGAGAAGCCTATGAAATCCAAGACAGCCATAAGCGAGGAAGGCATGGGATCTAGATAATGAAAGCCCCGTGGGTGCAACGTGCACAAGGTCTGGAGAAGATCGATAATCGATAGACACTCACCTCGCTGAAAAAGGACGAATCACCATAGTCCGAAGCTGTTTTGCAAGGCACAAGTTGTAAATCTGCTCGATGGTTTCCACTCCTCCCACCTCGTGTTGACGGAGCTTTTCCAGGGGCAAGCAGAAAAGCTAACGATGATTGAATTGGCGTCGAGTGTTGACTTGTACCCTAGAAATTAGGATTTGCAGACTTGGGGTGTAAGTCACGGCCTGAAGGGACATCCCGTCGACTCTGATGGTCCGGGGAGGGCGGGTCTGCCACAAATGCTTTTGGACGAGTGAGCCCGAAGACAAGGTAAATTTGGGGGGTCCCATGGACTCCGATGACCATTGATGGTCAGGGTAGTCGTCATTATGACCTTTCGGCCCTGCACTCACAACGCCGCCGGAAGAAGCTTGCATGGTGGCATATCAAGAGAAGGTCGTTATCGCGCCGAAGTGCTTGTGATACACCGATAGTATCTCGATGGTTCTCAATAGATATGATGGTGTGTGAGAGGGTGGCATCCCAAGTTCCTGCGTCTGCGCGCGGAGAGTTCATGTTGTTCCACAGAGGTTCGTGATCAACGTTAGGTGGTGATGCGAAAACCCTGATTGCGATGTGATGGACTGCAAGTCCCAGGGAGTGAGTGCTTTGTCCAATGTACTCGTAGTGGAATGGGTACGGGTCTATGGAAGAGAGAAGATGAATGCAGGTATATTACTAAAGTCCACATTTGGCTGGAGCGAAGCTGATGCAGTGACGCTGCGGAGAGCTCCTCATGGGTCATATTATAATTGAAAAATCGACAGACTTTGCAAAACTTGGAGCAGTAGTGAAGTTCTTCCTAGGCTGCGTGGGCATACTGGCAGTGTGCTGTACGATGATGCCATCAATCGGTATAAAAAAAAGTCCAAGGGCCCCCATCTAGTCTGCATCAAAGTGTAAAACGTTTCGAATTTCATCATACGGGATGATGGAGGTGCACATCCAACCCAGCGTAAGCCTATCTGAATCACACGTATCGAATGTCGCGAAAAATGCATGCCTCTCAGACAAAACAACTTGAAGGATTCAGACAGAAAATTTTGGTCACACCAAAGGCTTGAAAGCTCAAAGATCCGCCCTGGAATGTGATTGCCGTCTGCACTGGCAGTGTTATGATGAGTTTTACTTTTGATTTCCCAGTGTCATCGTAAGCGTTCCTACGGCGATGATGGATAGCCTCTCTTCATATAGGAACGATTGTCTTCATCAACTAAATTTCGGGCTGCCTACGGAGACCAGCCTCTCCTTGCCACAGCCCGAATTCACTGCGTTAAGGGCACCCAACAGCCAAGCTGACAACGCTTAACAATGCCAGGACATCAGCGCTGCAGACTTCTGTGCGCATGCAGTCGTACAATCGTCGGATAAGCGCGCATATGTCATCATCAGAAAGTAGACAGCCCATATAAGACATCGCTGATGGTACGGCTTGACCGGGACCATCCACTTCGCCATCATCCAAGCCAACCCAGCCGCCATGTCCTTTCTTGACGAGTTTCCTCCTGAGCCGATCGCGGCCCTCACTCCCGAGCTTGTGACGAGTCTTCGCGAGCGCACGCAGGCCGTGCTTTCTTATCTCGTCCAAACCAACTCCATCTCTGCCTATTTCAAGGAATCCGACATATTGTCAGAGTTTCGCAATGGACTCAAACTCGCCGAGGGTGGCGAGAACCCCGAGACGCTGTTTCAGACCTATCACAACAATGTGTCTTTGAGTGTCTATGAGCACTACCTTCCCTTCGTCTCCCGTTTCTTCGAACAGCCATGTAGAACGTCTGCAGTCGAGAATCTCATGGCACCGGGTCTGCCATACTTCATCGCACATTCGTCTGGCACGTCTGGGGGCGCGACGAAACACTTCCCCAAATATCGTCATCCAGAACATATGTCAACATCGACATCGCAAACCATGCAGGCTTCGAACCCGACCAGCAAGCATGGGGGTAAGAACTGCATCGCGTACTCTCTTGGCTATCGTCAAGTAGTGGAATCCCTGAACGACAATGGCGACGTTGACCGTCGGTTGCCGGTCTGTCTCATGTCAACTGGCACTATCCGGATGCACAACGATATGGTACGTTCGTGATTTGAGATACGTAAATTATCGTGCTGATAAGTTCCCTAGGCTATCGAAAGAGATAATATCTACCAGACGATCAGGGGTATGCAAGAGTTTCGCGTCGGTATCCCAACAGTCTGCTAACCTGGTATATTCATCTCAGTCCCCAATAACTCGTCGCCACTGGCGGTTTCCTTTATCCCCAACTACAAGTCTTTCCTCTTTATGCATGCCCTGTTTGCCCTCCAGGAACCCCAAGTTGAACTCATTAATACGATGTTCAGCACCATTTTCCGTGATTTCTGCCGTGTCATTGATGAGCAATGGGATATCCTTGTCCAGTCCATCGACACAGGCTCACTACCGGAGCTGGAGGGCACCGGCCACGTCAGGGACAACCTCCTGGTAAGCCATGTGCCCTGAAGTTTGTGCGAAACGTCGCTGACTTCTTTCTTCCCATCCAGAGGTTCCTACCGCCAAGTCCTCAGCGAGCCGCACAGCTCCGAGAGATTGGTAGAGCCGTTGATTCGCCAGGGTGGTTTACCAAGATCTGGCCTAGCCTGCGTACGGTCGTCGCCATCTCGAGTGGGCCGTTCCAGACGGTCGTCCCAGAGGTTAGCGATTCTTGTTCTCTCGCCGCAAGCGATGTAAATTCATTTACTCCCGATAGCTTCGGCACTACATTGGTCCCGACGTTGTCTTGCAGACACTAGGTATCAATTGCAGCGAGGCGTTCCTTGCTCTCGCATATGACCATCGGGACCCTAGCTTGTACAAGGTCGTTGGATCAGATGATATTATCGAGTTCTTGCCCCTAGACTCTCCCGAGGAGTCTAAACATCTGACACAAACGGTATTCAAAGTTCCCTGTCGCCTTGAGCGTTGCCATTGATCTAGTTCTTCATTTTCAGTGGAATGTCGAGTTTAAAAAGAAATATGAGGTAGTGTTGACCACGAGAGATGGCTTCTGGCGATACCGTCTCGGAGACGTTGTCGAGGTAGCTGGATTTGATCCTCGCGATGGCCAACCTGTCATACGTTATCTTGAGGTATGTTCTCAATAGCTATCTGGAAAGCTCTTTTGCTCATGTCTTCTACTACAGCGTCGCAAGTGAGCGAGAAACCCATCAAAACTCTGAGCATAACAAACTGACCCGTTTCTGTAGTGTTCACATACGACTTGCCAACGAAATCACTACCGAAAATCAGCTTCGTGATGCCATCAGCTCAGTTTCGGAGTCAATCGGAGTCATCTCAGAATTCTGCGTTTCCCCCGATTACCGCCAGAGCATTCCTCGCTATTGTTTCTTCGTTGAGTCTCAAAATAAAAGTGGTTAGTTACTCTTACTTTGTACCCTACTCTTCGTACGCTAACACTATTCCTTCCTCAGGCTCTTCGCCCGCGTCCGCGCCATCTAATCTACATGCATACCTCCAAAACCACAACGAGAACTACCTCAGAGACAGCCAAGCCGGGAAGATAGGAACTCCCGTCATCCGTCTCGTCAAGCAAGGGACTTTTGGCGACTTCAGAGAATGGAAGATCCGCACAACCAACGTCGCTTCTGGCCAGGTTAAGGTTCCTCCTGTTGTTTGGGACGAGGGCACGAGGAAGTGGCTGGAAGAGCATGTCGTCGAAGAGTATTAGTTAACCTATGTAATTGTAAGGAAACAAGACGGTTATTATCTTAAGCGTCGGTCGAAGGCGCCCTTGAAAACTCCCTCAATGGATGTCACGGCCCACAATATTGTGCCACCTTGGTACATACTATGTTTTTTTTTCCATCGCAAGCTCAGATGGCGATACACCAAACCACTGCAGCGAAATTTCCCAGATCACCACCATTCCTACTCGATATTTTCATGTATCATGATCTCCATGATCCAAGGAGGCCAATCCACGACCTTCTTGAGGCGATTCTGATCTAATGTAGCCGATGTCAATTTGCCTTGAAAGCAAGTCATGATTTTTGAGCAAGGTCACAGACTCAGTGTCTGTTTCAGTGAAATTCCGAGATCATGTCCCAGATAAATTCAAGGAAATCCAATATGAGGACGTTCTGAAGACAATGGAAACCTGATGAGATGACGAGTCCTCGGGCCGTGGCTTCCACCCTGGGTGCTATGAACTCCTCGACCTTGGAAAGGAAAGGAAAGGTCTTCGTTTTCACTATTATTCGTACTTTTTGATCCCTGAGGCCTGAAGACCCAATCCAGCGGCCCTAATTGGAATTGAGATTGATAGTCAGTCGTTGTCTGCGCAATCGACATGGATCATAGTACACCTGCCTAGGACTCGTGCATCCCAGGCCTAGGTAGTATGTCTGTTCGTCCTAGAGGAGGAGGCAAGTCTGTCCTGTGTATGCCAACGGATAGAACACCGGAACAGTGGACTTTGGATGCGACAAGGCCAAGGTGAGCCAAGGGACAGAATGTCCACAGGTCGCTGCAAGATCAGCCTCTGCTGGTACAGAATTCCATCGGACGCTGAGTGTGTAGATCGAAACTCGGTCGGTGACAGTGCCTGTTATCGTACGTGAATGCACTTTTGAACCACGAAGGGTGGTGGCATGACTGTTCCGGAGTTTACAACCAACGCAGTTTTCTGGCCAGATAACAAGTTGAAGCTGTGCCTGGAACGCTAGGGTACTACGAATATTCTCGGATGACGCTAGCAGCCTGCGATTCGAGTTATTCGACACAGGCAGTTGTGAGACTGTATTAGCGCTTCGTGTCTTGCTAGACGAGACACAACTCTGGCCGTCAGGAACATCGGGGGCCTCGCGAACACGATGGAATGACGGACACGGAAGCATGGAGGTTGGCGGAGGCTGAGCGGTCGACACGATCCAGCTCATGGGACTTGATGATGGAAGAGATCGTCGCGACGTAGCCTCTGTTTCCCGCGGTCGACTTTACAGATTTCCCGGGGTAGGTCTATCAATTACCCTTCGGCCGCCTGAACGAGTACGGTTCAAAATGGACTCCTTTTGAAAATCAGGCATGGGCTTTGAGAGCCTATTCGACCCACTACCGAGTGAAGAAAGAAATGGTGCCTTCCATGGCCATGGCTTGGTCACAGCTATTTGGATTGATCTCTGACACGCCGTCGTAGGTAAATCCTGTGTTCCGGGCTCCCGCTTGCTCCGGATCCCAGGAAATTGAGGGATGATGGACTCAGATGTCCTTGGTGATATACGATCCTTGGCTGGGCGACACTAGTGACAGGTTGGAGCCGATTGTTGACCGTGAGCATTTTCCTGTTCCGGTCAATGTTTCATCGGCCCAACGACTTTCACCCACCGATATCCGCAAGAAATCTCATCCTCACACCAAACTAGCTATACAAGGTAGTATCGACAGTCTTTTCCTTTACAATTCGTCTGGAATCAACTCATGCGAGCCCATGCGCTGCGGAATGCTGTGGGATATCTGTGTCATTTTTCCACAACCGTGTATATCGAGGGGCGCTTTTAGTGAGCTTACCAAGGGAATCCATCAATACTCCCTTAGATGACGAACGTGTCTAGTCGGACCAGTCGTCCGAAATAGCTAGCTCTCTCTTATCATAGGGCGGTCTCCCTTGCAACGCCTAGCTGTCGGCCCATGAGGTTGACTTACCAGGCTTAGTGCGCACTCGAAACAGCGCGTATGGCTATAGGCCGATTGCTACATCCCCTGTGAAAGCAACGCAGAGCCTCTCATGAAACGGCAGGTGCAGCCCCGATTGGCCAGTATGGGACAAGTGTCAAGTATGGACAGATTCCAAGGACAACAGGAACAGCCCTAGGCCGGGCATGCTGTCCCATTCTCGAGACCGTCATCCGAGACATCGCTACGGCCGTGAGGGCACTTGCATCTCCCACCATGACCACTTCCCTCGACCACCTCAAGCAAACCGGCACCGTCGTCGTGTCCGACTCGGGTGACTTTGAGTGTAAGTACTACGCCTCGCGCCACTATGGCTGTTACTGATAACATACGTGATCTTATCAGCAATCGACGTCTACAAGCCACAGGTGCCTCTAGAACTTGAGTGACAGAAAGTACACGGCTGATAAGTGTTGTCCAGGATGCTACCACCAACCCATCCTTGATCTTGGCTGCAGCCGCCAAGTACTCGCATCTCATTGATGCAGCGGTTAGTGCCGTCAGGAACAAGGGTGGTTCCCTCGAGGACCAGGCTAACGCTGCCATGGACCGTCTGGTAAGAATGGAAGCTCCGAACGCTGTCATAACCCACCACTCATACAGCCTAGTTGGTCGAATTCGGCAGAGCAATTCTCGCTATCATTCCCGGCCGTGTATCAACGGAGGTTGATGCTCGCCTCTCTTTCGACAAGGAAGGCACCAAGGCAAAGGTAATCGAAACCTCACTAAAACGGGACTGGCGCTGATGGGTCTGATGGGCCTATCGTTTGCGTTATCAAGGCTAAGGAGCTCATCGCTCTCTACGAGTCCGTCGGCATCAAGAAGGAACGGGTTTTGATCAAGATCGCAGCAACGTGGGAGGGTATCCAGGCTGCCCGTGAACTCGAAAGGGACGACGGCATCCATTGCAACCTCACCCTTCTCTTCGGTTTTGGACAGGCAGTTGCTTGTGCCGAGGCAGGCGTGACGCTCATTTCGCCATTCGTGGGTCGTGTAAGCCCATTTCCCTTCTCTTCGGGTCCCCGAACATGTGGTTCAACAGCAACCTATTCAATCATATCTCATAGATCCTTGATTGGTACAAGAAGTCCACTGGAAAGAGCTATCAAGGGGACGAGGACCCTGGTGTCATATCGGTCAAGAAGATCTTCAACTATTACAAACAGCACGGATACAAGACAATCGTCATGGGTGCCAGTTTCCGTAACGTACGTGAACCACACCTTTGTGACAGTGATGGTTAATCCCCCGAGTCGACGACTCTTGATGCTGACACCTGGTTGGTTCCCAACAGACTGGGGAAATTAAAGCGCTGGCCGGTGTTGATTTCTTGACCATTTCCCCTGGTTTGCTCGATGAACTCAAGAAGTCGACGGAACCCGTGCCCAAGAAGCTGGATGCCCTGGCTGGTGGGTGTTTCTGATAAAGTTTGATATTACCACATCGATCAATCTGTTTCCCCTTCATGTCTAGCTGCCCAGGCCGAGCCCATCCCTAAGGTCAGCTTCATAGACAACGAGCCAGAGTTCCGCTGGGCCCTTCTTCAGGATCAGATGGCCTTTGACAAATTGCACGAGGGGATCAAGAAGTTCGCCGAAGATGGCGAGACCCTGAAGGCCGACCTCCGCAAGAGGCTCTCAGCTTAAAGCGTGGCAACATCAAACTTTAGTTAATGTGATGACAACTACTGTATTCCTGCGACAAGTTGCGACGGTCCAAGTTGTATGTTTAGTATCAAAAGCCCAATGAAGCCATATCCGTCAAAATACAAATTCAACCGTCGGCTTCCATTTGTTCTGATACGGTGACGCCAAGTTATTAATTAAGGAGTTAACCGTTTGTTGTTGAACAAAACAGACAGCTCAGAGCGGGTAATAACATTATCTTCTTTGAGGGTACAAACAGATGGCCATGTATATTGTCACAATATATTGTAAGAAGCGGGACAGAACCGACGACGATGCGATGTGATACTGGGGGATTTGAATGAAATACATTGAACATTGGGACACCCATCGAGAACAATAATGGGTCAAAAAAGTGCATGCGTGCAATGGCGATTGTACTGCATTGGAAAAGAGAGACATCTACTGGAGGGCTCAGCCAGCTGATCGAAGATAATTGATAACTTCAACTTGCCTACAGTTCATGGATATATGTCTTGGAAGTAAGGATCGGATACAAGATTAAAAAAGCAGTCTAGAGAGAAGAGGCACCTTCCTCCCACTCATTCCTCGTCATACAACCCACAGCCCTACACACCGGGCAGGAAACCTCAACCAGCGGCTCGGTCTTATCCTCACCACCCCATCCCGCAACGCGCTCAGCGATGACCAAACACGCAGGGTGGAATATATGCGCGCATACCGAGGTGTCAACCTCGTTCTGGTGATCAGCATGGGGAATAGGGTGGATGGAGACTTGCTTCATCGACCAAGGGGACGATTGTGGAAAAGGGTCTTCGTCAGAAGGTCCAATTCCACAGCTTGTGTCGGAGCAGCGCAAGCCGGCTTCTCGCTCTCGTTGTTCGACACGCTGACGCAGTGACGGACCCGGAGCGGGTGGGAGCGTCCACGTTTTTCTCTGGCGCGGAGGCATGGGTCGTGTGGGTCGAAAGAAGTTCGGGCGCATTTGAGGACCGCCTGCTGGAGGTACAGGTTGAGGCCCCGTTGCTTGAGGTTGCGGTTGGGGTCCCATCGCCGGAGGCGGTGCCCCATCCGCAGGAACAGGATTCGCCCGTGGGTTCATCATTTGGGGGAAGTTGCGTGTTGTGCGTAGGAGGCCCTCGATCAATGACTGTATCTCCTGCGGGAGCTGAGGTCCACCGCCGCCAGCACCGTTGCCATTACCACCGCCGTCAGCACCACCAGCTTCACGTGCACCTGCACCAGCATTACCGCCACCGCCACCTCCCTCTCCAGGTGGTGGACCACCCAAGATCATATCAAACCCTATCGTGACGATATCAATACCAGCAGGCACAAAGGGGCGGTTATCAGCTATGTTGGGAAGGGACTGAGTGCGCATGCGTAGTGGTGGTAGAGGCGGCATACCATTGTTGCCGTTTGCAGTTGCCTGTGCGTCGGCTGGTCTTAGAGGTATTTGAGCGCCTGGGAAAGGGAAGGCGTGGATTGGGTTGAAGCCACGACCAGCTGGTTGTGGTCCAGCTTGTGGGATGGGAAAGGGGAATGCTGGGCCGGATGGGGCTGCAGTGGGAGCATCCGCGGGGACGGGAACAGGGTTTATGGGGGGTATCGTGCCCAAAGGAACCTCCTGTGCAGCCTGCGGAGTAGCTGGTGCAGCATTCGGTGTGGCGTTATTGGGTTGGCCCGGAAAATTGAACGTGCGTCTTGGAGGAGAATACGTGAGATTTTCGGGGTCGATATTGAATCTGCAGGTTGGACACGTTACTTGTTTCGCCCTTGTGAACCAAGGTAGCAAACAGGAGGCGTGGAAAACATGAGCGCAAGGGAGTGCAATGACTTCGGAAGGCAGCGGCGTTGATGCGGGGATCGTTGACGTTTCCGCCGGTTCTGAATGTGATGTGGGGGTAGGATCCAGATCCATCGCGTCGCTATCCGACGTTTCATTTTGTCCCGCCCCTGATGATGATGACTGTGGAACAGCTCCCGAAGATTCCTGTGTCCTGAAGCCGTCGCTCTCGGCATCCAACAACGTGTCCCAGCAGATCGCACAACCAGTTGGTGATCCCTCTGCACTCGAGCCGTCGACATGTCCACCAGGTGCACCACCAACTCTCTCTAACCTCTTCACGAGCCCGTGGGGTACAACCTCTAGACCGGCGATAAGTTTCTTTGCCCGCTCAGGGTCTTCTTGCGGCTCATCGTGCAAATTCTGCACTTCCTGGAAGAATGCTGCAAAAGAGGCAAAAAATTCTTCTCGAGCGGTAGCATCCGCACCAAATAGACCTTGCGGGCCTCCTGTCAGCCCAGTCCCATTCTGGTTCCCCGGTGCAGGTCCTGTAAGGGGTATTGTGAAAGTAAAACCGGCTGTTAAAATAGGAATGCCGCGCGGGGCACCGCCAGGATTGGGATTATTGCCTGGAAGTGGTGGATTTGCGGTATCCTCACCGGTGTGTTCCATAGGAACATCTTCGCCAGCAGCATTGCCCCCCCAGGGGTTAAGCCCAAACCAACGAGGGAAAAAGGCGCCTGGGGGGTCAGCATTCGGGTTTCCCGCAGGCAAGGGAGGCTGTTGCGGGTCAGAAGGCTGTGGTAATGGAGAGTTGCTGGGTGGAGGAGAGCCACCTACACGCTCTGAAGGATGTCTGCGGTCTCTGGCGTCATCAACGTCATCCTCGACGCGAGCACGTCTGTTGCCAGTAATAGGTTCGAGAGGGGGAAGTTCTTCTTCTTCGTCTGTCCAGGTACTATCGTGATCATCGTCGACAGGCTGGAGTGGTGTTTGGTTGGAGTTGATGGCTCCGGCGTCTGATTCATCAGACGACTCGCTGACTGTACTCAAGTCTGGCATGGAATCTTCATCGTCGTCCCGCTGGGGACCTGGTTGAGAATGGCTAGTAGGAACGATCTGTGGCGGTGGCTCTGCAGACACAGACGCAGATTGTAATGGTGGGTCAGCCACGACACTTGAAGAAGCGCCGACGGTATCCACAGGATTCGGGTATGGGGTGGTGATCATAGGGTTTGTAGGCTCGAGGGGAGTAGCACCATCCGGCCGATTCTCTGAATTATTATCTCCCTGTCCCCCTGCATTGACATTGTTACTACTGCTGAACGCATGATTGATACGGCTGAGGATGGTTGTTCCGATATTAAAGCTATGAGGGAAACGATGTCTGCGACCGTCGTTATTATTCTGCTGGCCGTTGCTCATGGCGGCGAGGTGGTGGTACGAAAGGAACAGTTATAGTTCTGTAATCGGTCAGCGGATGAGTGGATACTCCGTCGTTGTGTTTGTGGTCGTTGTGCGCAGCCTTATTTGTTCTCTCGCGTAAGCACCAGAACATTCCCGCACACTGGTTTGCCGCCCACCATGCCACGATAGCCGCGACTCGGTGTTCGAACCACAACAACTGCGTTTTTCGTTCTGCAATCCAGGGACAAAGATAGCTTTATACATTGACAACCACTAGAACGTACACGACAGGTACTGGTGTTTGAAATATTGACAGTAATAGGGACGCCACAGTAGCAATGTCTGTCACTCAAAATCACTCCCCCTTAGCCCTGGCCTTACGCGTATGTCTACGGACATATCGACGTGCACTTGGAACACCGAACTGACGTGCCAACCAGTCCCGGGTCAGTGATCGCACTGTTGACAAACAGATCGA